>JABFEA020000046.1:14663617-14676260 GCA_019775915.2 Cyphomyrus plagiostoma
CCCCCCCCCCCCCCCCCCCCCCCCCCCCCCCCCCCCCCCCCCCCCCCCCCCCCCCCCCCCCCCCCCCCCCGCTCAGTGGTGCAGCTCCGTGGCTGAGACGCGCGGCCAAAACCCCCGAGGCACCGCCCCGGATTCTCTCCATATTCTGGCACCTTCCATGCACCACCTTACCGCCGTGTGGCGTAAACAAAACCTCGGAATTAGTAAAAGGGCGTTAGAAACCGAGGGAACGTTGGCCCTGCCCTGCACAAGGCGCCAAACTGATATTACCGTAGGATTCTGCCCTCGCCGGTCCGTCTTCATGCCCTTATAAGGCACTCCTGTCCCGGGACTGCAGGGGGAGGGGCCTCGAGTCGGGAGAGTAAACAGCAACGCGACAGGTGACAGCAACTCCAGGACACTGAGCAGCAGGATCTCACGCCGTCCGCTGAAGATGGATGGACAATGGATGGATGGATGGATGAATGGATGGATAGATGGACGGATAGAGACTGTGCTACTGATTTTGGTGTGTAGACTGAGAGTGTATGTACATACCTCAGCATAGAGACGCATTCCTTCCCTTTCACTCTGCGTGGCCCCCCAGGGCAGGACGTGAGGAGGGAGAGGCCACACAGGTCATGCCGCTGTTTGTACCATGATAGACCTACAAAGCGGCCGTGGCTGATGCTGCCACTACTAAAAATGCAGTCACTCTGTCACCCTGTCACTCTGTCACCCTGTCACCCTGTCACCCTGTCACTCCGTCACCCTGTCACCCTGTCACTCCGTCAAGAGTCACCCTGTCACTCCTTCACCCCGGAAGCCGCCGACACGGCTGCAGATAGACAGACTGGCAGGAGGGCCAGAGAGGGCGTGAGGCACGTGTCAGCACGTCACCATGCCTGAAGCGGCCTCCTCCAAGACACAAGGCCCCCAGCGCGTTTCAGACACGGTCCATCCAGGCAGCCGAAGGTCGTGCAGAGGCCCTGCTCTCGAACCCCAGCCGGGTCGCCGTGAAACTCTAACAGCCCAAACTCATTGCATGAAACAAAGCTTTTCGTTCTCCTTATGCACGAGAGCTGCTGGGAGCCAGGCCAGCCAAGCCGCCCAGCAGACCACACTCTCTCTCTTTATATCCCTTATCCCATGTTTCTGCCATTTTTTTCCCACTGGCTGGGCGGGGGGGGTGTTGAGTGTTATCACTGTGCAGGAAAGCCAGTTATGTCGGCTTCCTGACAGGAAGGCTGCAGTGTGCCACGGAGTGGGGGCTTAAAATAACCGGCGTATAAAAGGGCAACACAGAGCCCCCCCATTCCTCAGAAGGCCAGTGCTGGAGTCGCGGGAGCAGGGGGGGGGGGGGTGCCACGACTCGCTGTGACTCCCTCTGACCAGTAAGTCCCAGTAAATCTCACCACAGTCCACCAGACAGCAACACGCCAGTTACAGTTTGTCGCCCATCCTGACGTGATACGATTCCAAAGCACAGATTTCAACTCTAACCCATTACTGAGCCATAAATCCCCCCAAATTTAATATTTTTTCAGCTGCAATCTGGTAGGAAATCTGTAAAGCAGGTGCGTCCTTCAAGATTACCTGTCTCCAGGCCTCTCCCCCCTGAAACAGACCTGAAACATAACAGTTAAAAGTTTGCCCCATTTCAAAACCACATAAAAGTCTTGCAGATAGCGGCTCGTGCTTCGTGTTTAGCTAGATCGCCATGGCAACACGGCGGGTTACAACGCCGAAACTAACACTGTCGTTGCTGCAGATCTATATGGGGTTAATGCCTTTATGGGGCTATTAATCTTTGACCTAAATCACTGCTGGTGTATTTTCAGGTGGCGTGTAGATGGCAGCCAGCGCAGAGCGGTGGGTGAAGGCCGCAGTGACGTCACAACACTGGGCCACCGGGCCACACGAGACCTGCATTTCCACGGGATGCTTTTGCTGGAAGCCATGGACCTACAAACCACCTTGGTCTAACCACAACTCTAAAGATATAACCCTGATATCAGGCAAGGCTTCAAAAATCTGGGTACAGGGTCATTCAGATGGGGGGGAGGGGGATTGTGGGTCATATGTTTGCTCCCTATAGCCTGGGTGATGCTCATCCTGTGAAGCACAGGAATCCCATGCCATACAGTGTCACCGGTACAGCTGAGGACACACCCTGCCGTACAGATGACACGGTTTGCCAAACGACACTCACCCGCCCGCCTTTTCACTTGAATGAAAATGCCGTGATTTTAATGTTTTATTCACTGGAAGCCGCCTTCATTCACTTGACACGGGACAGAACAAAGAGCAACATAACTCTGTGTTGCGTAAAAACCTTTCCAACAGCCGCACTTGGCTCTTAACATTAATTTCTTTGTTTTAAAAATTATTGCAATAGTACGGTAGATTGCCCAACTGCCCGGCATAGCGTTGTGTAATCCCTTTGACACATGGAAAAAGACACCGTTCTCACAGCTAATGCTTCTGGGGAACAGCGGATCAGCAGAATCAGACCTTACTGTAAACCTGACACAGGGCCAAGGTGCACACTTTTAGCTACTGACGAGTTTCCCCAAACCTCAGATCCCAGCCTGCCTGAGGCCAGCAGGGGCCGGCTCGGAATTCCAGATGACCGGCTGATAACCAGCTCTTCCTAAAACACAGCCCCCCACCGGGAATCTGCTGTCCAATCTGCCACGGCGATTATCCAGGATGCGTGAGACACAATGGAGACAGTATAGACCTGGGAAAGAGTCAAAGATCTGTGTAAATACTGTGAGAGTACATCTGCACCTGAATAAAACTCTACGGTCCTGGACATGATAAAATTCTAAAGATTTCAGAGATTAGTATTAAGATTCACGTGGTGCGTTTGATGCTGTTTCGAGGAATCTCCTTGTAATGTGTCAAGTAGACAATTAAGCAGTATTTAAACAGCATCCAATACATTTTATAATTTTCTGTCTAAGGTGCTGCAGGGTTCATGCATGGTCTGATACCAGCTGCACGGACGGAACTGTATCAGCAAGGCTGTGCAGAGGCACCATTAGCAAAGCTCTGCAGGTTCTCCTGGAGAACCCAAAGCCCAAAGCCAGGAGCCATCGGACAGGCGTCAGGAACCATAAAGTGACACACTGCGTTACTGAGAGATGCGGTTATCGAGTGCTACGTCACAACAGCTTCGTATTAAATATCCCAAAATATCGTGCCGATAATAGGCTAGCATTTGGCCTGCTGTTGTCAATTGATTTCAACTAGCACGGTGCAGCATTACAATACCTAACTGCTTTGCTCAACAGGAAAAGATGTACGAGATGTATAGATAATCCACTATTTTTAAAATGATGAAATCATGTATCTCCTTTCACGTCTTGTTTGCAAACACTTCATTTTGGCCACTTTTGTTTTTCGGCATAGGCTACTTTATACAACCGCAAACAGCACCAACTAGCGTTAGTAAATGTACGCGGGTTAACTTCTTCCCTTATGAGTGGGTTTGTACGAATACGCGAAAAGACGCGCTGGGTCCCGCAGCTCTGCGTCTCATTGAAAACCACCCAAAGAGGCACGTCAACGAAACTCTCTAATAGGACCGATACCGGATAAAATATCCGCCTAATTTCCATCTCAATGGATCATGGAAATAAACCCCAGTGCATAATGAGCCGACGTTTAGAGATTATTTATAATTCCGAAAGGACTCCGGGTACCACTGCAGAGGGGACAAACTGGTTCATAATAAAGACGATGGAGCTGGGATATATGGGCTATATGCAGGTCTATATAATTGGCTTCATTGATGTTTAGATTAGGTTTCACAGAAATATTTCTTGGGTGTTAAGTTTTTCTGACAAATTGCGCTATGCAGAAATCACGGCGTTTGGCACAAGTACAGCTGGGAGGCAATTAAGTTGGAACAAATCCAAGTTACAATGTAAAAGTATTACAAAGATAAACGTTGCCGTGACTAGAAATGGACACCCCCTCCCCCCGACGTTAGGACGAAACCTAACGAATTCTTGCAACAGTCAGAAAAACACTCGCTTTACACGCAAGTTATTTAATCCGATTCCACGCCTTGCAACCTTTCGATTATCTTAACCGTTTTAAGTACACGATTCACTTGACAGCAATGCTTTGTGAAGATTTATTTCTGAACTTTGTTTCGAGATAATTTGACTATTGATCATATTTTTTCTCTTCTCCTGACAAGTGGGGCTGAGCTTAAGCGTCATCCGCTGTTACACTAGTTCAGCCGGAGACGCTCCAACCCGAACAGTTCCACTCCACCCCCCCACCCCACACGTCTGTATCTGCGCATGTGTCGCTTCAAAGCATCGTCAAACTGCGCTCCCGGTTTAAAAGGCACGCTAGTTTCGGCTTGAAGGGAGACTCGTACTGTGGCCCGAGGGGTAGGCGGAGGTTTCAACATTGAGCTGAAGCGACCGATCGAGACACATCTCAGCCGATTTTCGGAGCGCTGCTTGCGATTTGCCCTTTTATACCTCAGCTAAATTTAGGGACAGACCTCGCTACGCTCATCCTGAACGCGCTTCCTCCACACTGCTCAATTGGTCCAGCGTTTGAGCAGCAATATTTATAAGGTAGGAGCCCCACCAGGAGTTAGGAAAAACTATTTCATAAGAGGCGAGGATTTAAGTGTGCAGATCACTACTGCTTCTGGAGACGGGCAAGGTGGATAAGGAGCGCACGAGTCAGTGCGTGTTTATAGGCTACAGCTTGCAAAAGGATCATTTTATGGTTTTTTTCCTGTAAGAAGCACCAATTGTTGTCTTGAAGAAAGTCTGGATATGGCTTTAAGCGGAGCGATGTTGCCGTCGATTTCGACATTTGCGTACCAGAAGGATAAATCTTGGGAAGACGTAAGTATCGATCTAACCCAAACCGGTTCTGGGATGTGGGGCTGCAGTCTATGAGAGGGGGGTCTTTCTACTTTACATCACTTAAGTAATTAGGTTGTGCCGTTATTATAGTTTGCACCAAGTGCCATTTATATTTGGTATGTATGTAGCGCAAAGGCCAATGTGTCTCTTCTTGCAGAGGTGGAAGTGCGACATGAGTAAATCCGGCATCCCAGCTTTGGACGGGTCACAAATCGTGGATAACTTCTTTATCAGAAAAGACGAAGAGGACCTGAGCAATTACCTGGATTTGGACTTTATCCTCACCAACACGGCGGCCCCGGACAACATGTCGGCACTTGGGACCGGTGCTGAATACCCGGTGCTCTCGGAGACTGGCAGCCTGTACCAGCCCAGTACGGTGCAGGGTCAGTACACCGTGCCCGAACCCAGCGGCCCCCCTCCGCCCTACTCTTCCACCCTCATGGAGGAACTTATGAGATCAGATGCTGGCAGCGGTTACTGCGTGTCAAACGGCTCTGTCGTCCAGGGTAGGTTTTACATCAACCACCACGCCTTCCCGGGGCAGGACTTTGACGGACTGAAAGTGGAGCCTCCGATGGAGGACTATGGGCCAGTGATGGGTATGGTGCCTCAGACCTGCTCCAAGATCAAACAGGAGGGCAGCAATGCTTGCAGCATGTCGGTGGAGCAGCCCAGGCTGGCCAACTCGCCACAGACGGCCGGTAGTATAACCCCTCCGCTTAGCCCGGATGACCACATGAGCTCTAGGTGTCAGAATCAGATGCGGAGCACCATGGGCTTCCCTCAGAACTACCACGCAACCGCGGGATTCCCCCACGCGCACCCGCAGCCTCCGCATTCGATGCCGCTCGCCTTTCAGAGTGCGCACCATTTCGGCTTGTACGACGACGGCCTCTGCGTGCAGTCTGCGGTTCCCAGAATGCTGCTCACTCCGCCGTCATCCCCGCTGGAGCTGATGGACACGAAGCCGAAGAGGGGGCGCCGATCGTGGCCGAGGAAGCGGACCGCGGCTCACACCTGCACGTTCGCCGGCTGCGGGAAAACCTACACGAAGAGTTCACACTTGAAGGCGCATCACCGGACCCACACAGGTAAATAACCTCTGCTGCATTTGAAATAGTGTTCAATTGGGCGATGTATATCATTCATTTAATTAACGCACTGGTCCATCGTGATCTGTAGGACGTAAACCTAAATGAGGGTTCTCTGATTGCAGGTGAGAAACCATATCACTGCAGCTGGGAGGGATGCGGCTGGAAGTTTGCCCGATCGGACGAGCTGACCCGCCACTTCCGCAAGCACACGGGGCACCGGCCCTTCCAGTGCCACCTGTGCGAGCGGGCTTTCTCCCGATCCGACCACCTGGCCCTTCATATGAAGCGGCACATGTGAAGTGTCACTGCTTTGGAGACTGTGCGCAAGTCAGTCAGTGCCGGGAAGATACTGGATATCGAAAGACAATCGCTTCCATTTAATGGCTTTTTAAAGTAAATAAACGTTTGTATTTAAAAAAAAAAAAAAACTGTAGCGGGTACTACGTATAGAATACATCTTAAATACTGTAAATTTATTATATAGTGTTTGTTCTGGGGCAAACATCAAACTAACAGGCTGGTCCTAATCTCTGTGCTAACTATTTAAGCAGACGACACCATATAGTGCCTTTCATATGATTGATGGTGTGTTAGGGCTGAGGACCGAGATGTCGACAAACTCCAGCAACTGCCTTTTTGCCTCGATGTGCTTTATTCCGTGATTCCCGTTTATATATCCAGGAAGCCGAAGACACCATGCAGGGCTTAACGTTGGTAAAGATGTATTGACACCTGCCTGTGTTTAGTCCCAATTTACATCATTCAAGCAGGAGTATGACTTGTAAAATATTTTTCCTGAAAATTCCTGAAATGTTGTGTACATACTTTGGATACTGTATATAGTGTATTTATTGTAAATATTAAACAATTGACACAAGGTGAACTTGCGGTGTGTGATTTGCCCCCCCCCCCGACAATAAAGACCTTTGCCGGAAGAGGTGCGGGATCGTCCGTGCGAAGTGCGCCGTGGTCTCGTTTTGCATAAAAGCGCCTTTAAGATGCTCTCACCCCCACCCCCACGCCGGGTCCTCATGTACGCTCCGATGTATCCCAGCTGTGCGAGCCGTGCTGCCAGTAGCCCGCGACCGCAGCCTATAAATACAAACATTACATTTACATAATTACAGAGGCCGCTTTTAGAACCGTCTGGACCCGGGGTTACGGCGATCTCCAGCGAAGGAGCCGGGCTTCGGGGATGGCGCACGGACGGATGAAAGGAATCGAGACTTTTACTGGGTTACAGGAAAGAGAGTTCTAAAACTGTACCTACGCCGCGTATTCCTTTCATGGAAACTATCGTCCTTTATATTAACACTAAAGGCAGGAAACGGGTTCGGAAATAAGACCCTAAAACCAAACTTCGGTTAGAACCTTCCTAAACAGGTAGCAAGGCTGCACACCTCCAGTGCTACAACACAAACCTGTATACTGATAGTTAAACGGTATTTTAAGCGTTGCTAAACGTGTTTCAGCACATGGTTTTCAGTTTAGGCTTAGGCTTTTACGTTTTAACGGCTCCCCCTAATGCCTTCAAAAGTAGCTCATCGGCGTACTGATTCCCATGAAAGCACCGCGGTCCACCAGCTCCGTCGCCTTGGGAATAAAACGCGTCCTCAGTTGGGCTGAGGGGATTCACCGCCTCGCTGAGCAGCACGCCGCCAGAAAACAAGAAATACGTACACAAGCTGCTATTAATAGGCCATCCAGTCAAGTGAAAAAAAATCAAACCTCTCATTTCACTTTTTCCACCTCGCCTTTGCTTCTACAGTCAGTGAATTTGACTAACAGGTGGTGGGGGGCCGGACTGGGATGGATCAGAGCCCTCGTACGGCTGTGCGGGAGTTTGCCCGTGCTCCCGGAGGTCAGCAGGCGCAGACAGCGCCACACACAAATAAACAAGTACAAACACGCAAATAATATATCGATGCCAATCTTGCGCAATGACCGGTCGGGGGTAAATTGTTGTCGCTTTTACTACCGACTCGACGCTTCTTGGTGTTGTGGAGGATTTGGCAGAATTGCACTACTCTCTCGTGCAAGTGTTTTTTATCGGTGATCTGCCTGCGGTGAAATCGCTACACTCTTTAATTTGCTGTCCCTTCATACGTACCCGCAGATCGAGCCCGGCGATACCCCCCTCCCTCTCCGTACCACGAGTCCGCTGCATTTCTTATACTGACGCTCCTCTTCCCCCAAAATCACAGCGGTCGGTTTAGCGTGGGGACTCTTCGTCAAGTCGGCAATCCACAGCTTTAGATATATTAATCTTAATATAATGTTTTCAGGGGGACAAACGCACATTACAATGTCCCTCATAAATTGAGGGGGTGGGGGAGCGCAGTCCGCTTGGAGTTATATGAGATGATACCGGTTACGTACTGTACATTAGTGCTCCACACCAGGCCAGTACTTCAAGTGATAATGAATGAATGGAATTCTAGCTCCGGGGTAAAGGGTCCCTTTCATATTCACCTACTTACCGTCATTCAACATCTCAGTTTCAGCCAGTAATTGATCTTTGAGGACATGCATAAAAACACTGCAATTTCACCTCCCCCCCCCCCCCCAAAAAAAAGTCTTCTTCAGTCAGACCAGACCACCGAGCCGTGGTCATCCCACTGGTCTCCCTGGGGGCCGGGAAACTAGAGTGACTGGTAATTGAGCAGTAAGCAGAATAGCGTTCCGCGCAGCCGCCAGACATGGAGAATGACTCTACCCCTCTGACCCTGCTGAGCTTTCATTTCCCAAATAGCCACCCTGCTTTGGGATTCTCATTCCCAGCACTGCAGGAAAACCAGAGCCAGAGCTCCCTCTGCTGGAGTGCGTATGTCATTTCATTTAGCTACCATTGCAAGTACCCCAGCAAGTACCCCATATAATTCAACTGCAATATTCCATAAGACTCCTCTATTATAGTGAGTAATTTTTAACTCTTCTACCACATTGACTACCCCATATACCTCCTCTACTACAGTGAGTACCCCATATACCTCCTCTACTACAGTGAGTACCCCATATACCTTCTCTACCTCAGCAAGTACTCTACGTGCCTTCTGTACCAGAATACTTCCTTTACCACAGTGAGTAGCCCATATACCTGCTCTGTTAAAGTGAATACCCCAAATTATTCCTTTACCACAGTGAGTACCCCATATTACTCCTTTACTGCAGCGAGCACCCCAAATAATTCCTCTACCCCAGCAAGTACTCCGTATAATTCCTCTACTATGATGAATACCCCCATACAACTCCTCTACCACAGTGAGTAGCCCATATACCTGCTCTATTACAGTGAATACCCCAAATTATTCCTTTACCACAGTGAGTACCCCATACAACTCCTCTACCACAGTGAGTACTCCACATTACTCCTCTACCACAGTGAGTACTCCACATTACTCCTCTACCACAGTGAGTACTCCACATTACTCCTCTACTGCAGCAAGTACCCAGTATGTATGTCAGTCTAGTATTTAGCTCTACTGGAATCACAAGTCACAGTTTCAGAGAGACACACCAAGATGTACAAATATTCAAGATGTAATAAGGCATTTGGTTAAAAAAAAATTTATTCCAGTTTTCTTTTCTTCATGGAGTTCAGGAGTCCAGCTCATTTGCGGTAATTAATAAAAAGCCATCAGATCACACCTAGGATTCAGCAGAATTTCAAGGATGCAAAGTGGGCGGGGTTCCTACAGCAGCAAGGAATTATGGGACATCATGGGCCCTAGTCCTTGTTGCCCAGACCCACAGCTAACAGGTAAATTCAACGTGTCCAGATGATCCAGTGGTTTAAGTGGGGAAAACACCCTCACAGAGGAAAAGGCCTGAAAGCATCCAGTTACTACACTGCATACATCTGAAGCAGCATCTCCCCTCACCTTCATAAAAACACACAGAATTTGCAGTGTGACACCAGCGCCAGCAATAAATCACGCCCCTCAATCGTCACAAACACATACAGCTCACCTCCAATTTCACATCACTAATATTAAGAAACAAATCATTCTCTTAAATTCCAGGAAAACAACGTTCCTCTTCTTATAGTGCCCTATCACGATGCACACCTTTCATTTTTGGACTAACGTACCATGCATCAGTTCTGCATAAACATCTACATACGATGAGTCGTGTAAACAGAAACACTACAGCGCTTGCATATTGCTACCAAACCCATGTGATGGGATCCCTGAAGAGCCTAGAGCATCCAAGCCCCCCCCCCCGACAACGGACGGGCTGAATAAGAGACAGAAAGGAAGAGCGCTTTAGGTCATCTAGCATTACGGCTGGTGGAGGAGAATGACGTGCAGGATATCTTAGAGACAGACAGCCGCAAATTTGAATCCCGAGTAGTGGACAGCTGTTGTACCTTCGAGTAGGGTACATTACCTGAACCGGGGAGAGATCAAGAAAAACAGGGGTTTGCAGTTGGAGGGGGGGGGATAGGTGACAGTGGGTCAAATCAAGTCTAAAATGCCTGAATATAAAAGTGCGAAACCACAGCGGGACAGTTGATGGAACTCCATTTTTTATCCATCCGAGGCTGAGGGGGGGCAGGGGGGCAGAACTCTCCCCATTGCAGTCAGAGCAGCCAATTTCTCAGGAGATTAGGGCACCTCCGACACCCACCACAGCACCACAGTCAGCACATGAGATTAGAGACAGAGCAGGGACCTCGAGAGCCCCCAGTCCATTCCGTGCGTGAACGAAGAGGAGGTGAGAGAGCAAGAGCGCCGCCCTGGTGTCCTTCATACAATCCAGCACGGCAGCTATGCAGTTAGATTCCTGCGTGGGTCATGGCTCCAGACCAGTGTCCTTCCAGCAGCACCCTCGCTGTCTCTGCCTTCTCCCAGTTTGCAGTGTGTGTGTGTGAGTGTATGCACCAGACTCATTGTGGGCTGGGGGTTCGGGGGGGGGGCAAGCAGCACCTCCAGAGCCTGACTGCTCCGGGCTGTTCCTCACTTCCAGGCTGCTGCAGAGGAAGACAGAGACAGACAGAGTTTTACGCACTGCCACACCCAAGTACACACACACACACACGTCGGGTAAACATATCTTTACAGGAACTGCTCATTCATTTGTGTGTGTAAAGATGCTAACGCTAACTGTGACAACCCTAACCCTACCCAGTCCTAACCATAACCATTTTCTTTTTTTTTTTACATTTTTAGTTTTTTCATTGCAGTCACGGATTTCTATTAAGATTGGTCCCCATAAGGGAAAAAATGAGTATTCATCACGTTGTGGGGACATTGTGTCCCCATAAGGTAAGATATACCCACTCACACACACACACAACCCTGACCTAACGAAGGCCCAGTTTAACGAATGGGACTAATATAGACTGATTAGAATGAGGATGCAGCATAGCGGCAAACCACACAGATGCGATACAGAGATTCAGAGAGCAGAGTAAACACCCCCCCCCCCACCAGGCCCCCACCACCACGACGCCTCGGTTAACATCAGGGACACAAGCACATCTCTACACTTTTTATTCTTGGCCTTTGCAGATAACTTTGTGGGGTAGAGAGCAAAGTCTGTGCCCCGTGGGAGGTGTGTGTGTGTGTGTGTGGGGGGGGGGGTTATGCTAGAGCTGTGGTGAATCAGGGCCCGGGTCACTCAGGGGTGAACGAGCTCCCAGCGCAGCCTCAGAAAGGGCAGGGGCCTCAAGGGGCGTTAACCACAGCGCAGTCACAGTGCCAGCGGTCACAAGCGGCACCCCCGGTGCTACGGGCAAGCAGCTGGTGCTGCCAAGGCGACTTGCGTGATGGGTGGCATGAATGCAGCATGGGCACACAGAGCAGACCGGCTTCAGGAGAGCTGGGGGGAGAGACGCCCCCCCCCACCCGTCCCAGGAGGGCAGACAACCGTGCTAATAACTGACTCAGAATCATGTCAGACACACACACACACGCGCGCGCGCACACACACATGCACACACACGCACACGCGCACGCACGCACACACACACACACACACACACAGTCGCTCCTGCCTGCACAGTGACTGACAAGCTGGGCCTCTGGACACGCGGTTTGGACAGGAAACCGGTGGAGTTGATAACACTTCTGCTTCTGTCCCTGTCACCCACGAGCAGAGCGGTTCAGTGCCATAGGGTGTGTGTGGGGGGGTGCTGGCCTATATCTGACTGCAGGGACACACACAGCCACACGCGGCATAGAGATGGTGCCTTATCTCGGCCTACACGCCCTTCCTGTTTATAGTATCTAGCGAACCCGTGGGAACGGTTGCACATCTCAACCGGGGGCGGGGGGGCTCAACATCTGACTGCCCCCCCGTTGGATGCTCGGCGTCGGGGCGCTCACCGCTGGGGGGGGCGGGCCGGGGGGGTCCCATCCTCGCCGGGCTGTGCTGCCTCCGGGCCAAGGGGTCGTCCGCCAGGCCCTGTGGGGTAAACAAGGCAGCATGAGACCTGGCAGCCTAAACACCTACAACCTCCAGGAGGCTCCTTCTCTGACAGTCACATGATCACAGCTCCCCCACCTTCGTCATGTGACTGAAGTCGGCAAAGTCACTGCTGCTGAAGAGGTCGGGAGCTCTGAAGAGGTCTAGAAGAGAGAGGCAGACACATGGCGATGGTGTAAAACACAAGGACCAGGGTCAGGCGGCGGGGAGCGGTGGGGGAGCGGGGAGCAGTCG
>JABFEA020000046.1:14681070-14693609 GCA_019775915.2 Cyphomyrus plagiostoma
CAGCAGGGGGCAGACGGACACAGACTCACCTTTCCCAGGACTTCCATAGGCAGGTTCGACTTCATCAGTACTGGTTTCGCTTTCTTGCCGGACACCAGTCCGTTTACTGGGGACAGGCTCTCGAAAATGTCACTGAACGTCTCCCTCTCCTCCGGCTGCGGGGACAGTGATAGACAGAGTGTTTTGTCACTGGTCCACAGGCCACCCAGAACTCAGCAAGGATGCAGACGCGCCGACTTCAGAAAGTGTCCTGTATTGTGGGGGCAGAGCCAGGCGACCCCATGGTCACTCCAGCAGAGTCAGCAGCATCCTCACCTTCACTGCCCAGTGGGGGTCGCCCAAGGACATGCTGCTCAGAATGGGGCTGCCTGTGTCAGTCTGCAAGCAGAGCACTCCAGGTTACAGACACACGAGTGAAGAAGCATCACTCCTACACTGCTCAAACGTTACTCAGATATTACTCAAACTGTACTCAAACGTTAGCCACACTGTGCTTCGGCACTCACGAACGTGGGCGGGGGTCCCGGGAGCTCCAGGCCAGTGAGGCTGATTTCCTGTCCATTCTGGGCTCGACCCACGAGTCTCAGAGCTACCAGGAAGCCCTGGACAAGGACACGAGAAGAGCAGATGAGAACGAGCCCCCTGAGCGAGTCGAGCTGGGGGGTCTGTGGTAGCGGCTGCTTCCACCTGCTTGTCCAGGAAGCCTTTTCCATTGGGGTCTGCCAGCTCCCATATCTGAAGGTGAGAAGTCGCATGTCGGTTACCTTACATTGCGATCAGACGTGCCGCCACACACCTCAGCATCCCCCACACACCTGGCCCAGAGTTCTGTCAGGAAGCTTTGACTTCTTCAGGAACAGTGCAGCCTCACTGGCTCCCACCCTTCCTGTACTTCTGGGATCGACCTGCAGGGGGAGACAACATGCATCCACACACCGCCAGCTTCACCCACGATAACACTGAAGATGTTTTTCATGGAATTATTCAGTATCAGGGCAAGGCTGGCAGTATCCAGCGCTCGGTTTTGTGGTTCGACACCATGATTGATAGAGGTCAAATTATCAGTCACTAAAGTGTACCTTCTACCCCACCCTGCACCAGTACAGGTCCGCCCTCCAACTGTTTAACAATCACTATGGCTCTTTCACTATGAAGTGATATATCATCCCAACCTACCCCATAGAAACATGAAAGTCGACCACAAGCTTCCATTTATAAAAAGTAAAATGAAACTTCAAAACTACAGCCAGGACGTCTTTAAAATGTGACCCCACACACACACACACACACACACACACAGGTTGGCAGCCTCATTGTCAGTACCTGTCTGTAGAAGTTCTCATATATGGGGTTTCCACCGGACAGCTGCAGGGACAGAAACACACTCACCGTGTTAGGAAGAAAGTCACACAGATGCCATGCAAACATTCGCCCTCGCCAACACAATAGAGGGGCGTGTGGTGCAGAAGGCCGGTTTAGCTAAACAAAGCCGTAACGAGGCAGGGCCAGGCTAGGAGACGGCACTCTCCTACAAGGTATAGCGTTAACTGCCTCTCATTTATGGGACCAACGGCGGTCTGCTGTGAGGGAGACCCTTCCTGACTCCCTGAGCTGTTGACAGAGATGTTCAATCTGTATGGTGACATCTGCCTGTTGTTTCAGAGGTTTAATTTCCAGGATGGGCCGTCCGGATAACGAGCCAGATGGTGTCAGCTCTGTCCTAATCGCACTTCCTTTTGTGGGTCTGCGTGTGACCAGCCCTTCCTGGAAGTCCCTCCCAGACGGCCACGTACCGCCGTGGATCTCGGGGGTTTGCTTAACAGGGTGACGACACCACACGGACAAGGGACATGCCTGCTTTGGTCGGTTTCACTTACTAATGGTTAATAGAAAGACGATCAGCTCTCATGGGATTACCGCACTACATCAGCCAGACCGGCAAATTTCCCGAATTATGCTCAGATAGCCCCAGGATATCACTGCAGATTGATCAAGGACTTTCACAAACTGACATTAAACACTTCAACATAAAACTAAACCACGAAGCATTATGCTTCAGTTAAATCCTTAATACATTTATTGTATCACAGCCTATTAATAGAGCCTGTCACCTACACATACTTAAGGATGTTAGGTTAAATCTTACACATATCTTACCAGTCATAAAGAAAAACATGAAACATCTTGTCACACGTGGAAAAATTATACGGAGGAAATCAAAGCAAAAAACGTTTAAAGGTTTAAAAAGTCAGCCGGAAAACATAGAGGAATAGCGACAAAGACGATGTCAGCTGTATGATTTAGGAAGTTTTATGAAAACACACAGGCGGCATTTCAATTAAAACGGCAGTTCCCCATTAAAGACCTCACCGGCTATGCGGATCTGTAAGAGCGGATCGGTGTCATTTATCAGTGGACATGTGCCGGACTGGGACACGGACAGGAGAACAGAGTGCGCGCCAGGCAAAGCCGGGCTCTGATTTTAACAGGACCGTTCCGTGTCAGCTTGGTGACAGCTGAATAGGACAGTCGAACCCAACAGGGGCACCCAACCCGGCATAAGCCCAGATGAGACCGTACGCCTCAATCATCAGCTTTTCCTTCAAAATAATATTCATCAGGCAGTCAAAAGCGTCCTAAACATCATTCAGACAGATCATACCTGTGCCAGAGACGGGAGCGCCGCCATGTTTCCTGCCGCAGCGGGGACGCGCTGCGGGGACGCGCACCCAGCTGTCCGATTATCCGCAGGGCGCACTGATTCAAAGACCCAACCCCTTTGCAGACAAGACCGCGGCTGTGTGTCCTCTTTTTCACACCAGTGCCCAATTTGGGTTATACGTTTAACTTGAAAAGATTTCTTTATCTAATTTTATTTGTATTAAAAAATAGCCCGCACGCATGATTCTTATTAAATCATAATCGTTATTTTTATGGTACTTACGAAAATAACAAATATAAAATAACGATATTGGGGAGTTATCTTTGTGCAGTTTCCCATTTTAGTGAGAGAACAAAATCGAGGTTTTTATTTATTTTCAGTACTGCGTCGCCATCTGGTGGGGATATATTTTAGTACAATGATTTGATTTATTCCAGATGTTACACATAAAACTTCGGGTTCAGTTAGAAAGACATAGACTCACACAAATTAAAACAAAAAAACATCGTCACCCGGAAAGCTACATAAAAGCATCTCTGATTATTCTGAAACGGGGCCTAAAAAAAAACTTCGTCCCCCAAGTCTAGAGCGTGTGACTAATGCTCGCATCCAAAAAAGTCGTTCTTTTAATGAACTAAGTTTAAGTAATGATAATAATAGAGCGTTGTTTAATACTACCGCCTAATCAGGTCCTTTAAAGTACACATCCCAGGGATGAGGGAATGATCACATACTGTACCGTCTCCATTCGTCACATATCCATATTTTAAATCCTGACACTGCGCCCATTGCGATCAGGGACAAATATTCGAAGCAGCAGCCTCTATGAGAATTCCCCTGGGGCAAAAATCCCGGTGAAACTTGTGAAAATGGGACAACCCTTAATCCACTGCTTTAGGTGGGTTTAGCGTGCGTTAATAATCTGAATACAGCAGTCTGCGGACACCTCTTCTTTTTAGTCCGATCTGAGGTAGCAATAGAACAAAGACCTGCATACGCAGTGCGTCGCCAGAACCAGGAGTAAAAAAAAAATAAGCTACTGTAGATACTGTAAATTAACTTTCAGCGGCGCTGCAGTCTACGCTGCAACCTAATTAAGGGATTTTTACTGAAAGCAATTGCCAGTCTTTGTACGATCGCGTACAGAGGGGCGGCGCCCAGGGAGCAGAAACGCCCCCTTAGGGCAGGTCGCCAGCACGCACATTAAGGCCCCTTCGCAAATCGGAGCAGTCTCTGCTAAGCGACCGCCAGATGGCGCTCAGCACTGCGGATCTCCGCTTTACACATGTAAATGGTGATTTGTAAAGAAAAATTACACGGATCAAGCACAGTACCTTACATTGCATTGAATCCTAATTAAAACAAAGGAAAACGCATACACTAAAACTGCTCGGCCAGAGTATGGGCTGTCCTACTCAAGATGAGCAACTAGAAGATGGGCGGACAGAAGGTTGAGGCACATTAGATGAGCGTTTCCTAACCCAGTCCTCGAGTAACCCCAGACAGCCCACGTTTTTGCTTCCTCTCAGCTCCCAGCACACCTGTACCAGGTATCCGGTGGTCCCGATTGGCTGGGAGGGAGCAAAAATGTGGACTGTCCGGGGATCCTTGAGGACTGCATCAGATAATCTTTCCACGGTCATGTATCGAAACGGCCAACATGCACACAGGGCAAGCAGGGCACCTGCTCCGCAGTGTAGGAGGTCTCTGCTATTAGGGATAACAATAGAGCTACTTAAAGAATAAGCTTTAATATCAACCAAAAAACAGTGTTTTCATTCTAAACACACTCAATTATTCAATTAGCGCCCAATCAGGACAGGTACAATCAAGGGGGGGGGGGGGGACAAAAGTCTTTAAAAAAAATAACACAAAACACACACACACACACACACACACACACACACACACACGGGGCCTGCAGAGACCAAGTGAGGGGGGGAGTTTGCTGAGGAATTAGCTCCATATTACCCCCAGCATGGCCTTAACCCCACTTTCACACTCAACATTCAAGAACCCTGCCTTCACCAGTAACCCCTTTCCTGCAAATAAAAGTATCAACAGCTCAAGTCCAAATGGCATTGCTGATTGGATGGGTCCATACAGGCCCCACCCACAACAGCCTGTGGGGCCGCCCCTCAGAGCTCATCTTTGGATGCCACATCCTCCTCTTCCTCTTCTGTGGGGCTGGGGGGTTCCTCGTCTTCGTCGTCACTCTCATCCTCCTCATCCTCCTCCCCATCCTCCGTCTCCTGCTCTTTGTTCTTCTCCTCATCCTCTTTGCGTTTTGCCTCCTCCTGCTCGTCCCTCATCTTCTTCTCCGGGTCCTGTGTGGCAGAACGTGACGGGCAGTGACCCGAAAGGGGTGGCAGTCATCTTGGAGTCGTGCCAGGACGCGGCCCTCGACCCCGGCTCACCTTGGTGACGCCCCACGTCTCCTTCCCGAATTCCGCAGCCGTCTTCTCGTCATCGGTGATGAGGATGTTGTCAAAGACAGTGCCGCTCTTCACCTGGCAATAGCAGACAAGCAGGCAGTAAAAATCGGGCCGTCCAAAAGCCCAGGCCACCGATCAGTCCACGTGCCGCTGGCCGCGGAACCTACCTGCCAGAGGTCCAGACCCAGGACTCCAATGCTGTCGTACTTGTAGATGGCAGAGTCCGGCGTATACTCTGGGTTCTCGATCTCTGGGTGAACCCACACGCCTTTGTAGTTGGGGTTCTCAATCTGCTTCGGTTTCCATTCCCCCTGAAATGGCAGAAGCATAGTTTAAAGAATTTTGCTTCATCCAGGCAGTAGGCGTCATGGCACTTGTGGAACCCAGATCGGCACATCAAGGCCAGTACGCACTTTATATTCCGGGTTGGGAACCATGGGGGGCTCCCACTCTCCGTCCATGTCCTCGTCCCAGTCGTCGGGCTTCTTGGCGTCGGGGTCTGGAATGTTCTCTGGCTTATCAAAGTCCTACAGGGAACAACACACCGTCTAAGCTGGCAGCGCAGCAGAGGAAAGGCAAAGGCACTTGCAAATTTAAGAAAAACAAATTCACGCATCATGAATGAGGACTAGACGGTGGCTGGCTGGACAAACACCTGTAGCAACTCCTCACCCCAGTGAGCATAAAAGTACAACTCAATGAAACAAGGCTGACACTGGGAGCGACCAACCAATCATCCATCTAGACTGAACTGTCAATCACCTGACAGGCCATGCAGCCATTCAGAGGCTCTGGGGGCGGGACCTAAAGGGAAAAAAAAAAACCTACACACCTCTGGCTTAGTGTCCTCAGGGTCATCGATCTTAGCACGATCATCCCAGTCTTCGGGCTTCCTGGCCTCGGGGTCTTTGACCATCTTTGGCGGTAAGAAGTCCCAATCTTCCTCCAGGGTGCCCGATTCCACCTTCTCGTTGTCGATCTTCACCTCATAGGTCTGGTCTGGCCGCAGGATCAGCGTGTAGAGGTGGGTCAGCTCGTCGTCCTGGAAAACAGCAGAGCACACATGCGTTACCCCGGGGGGGAGGGCGAGGGGGAGGGGGGGAGGGCGAGGGCCAGAACTTCCTCAGCTCACCTTGCACTTGATCTCCTTCTTGATGAGGTGGTTTTTGCCTTTGTAGTTGAAGATGACATGGACCTTCTTGGTGCTGTAACCACAGATATCAGGCCCTGTGCAGACAGGCAGCGATATGGAGGTTAGGGTTCAGTACCGGCGCCCACAAGCGTGAATGTGTCGCACACCTGGCCCCACACACCGAACATGATGTTATACTGGGACTCTCCGTGCATGGCTGCCTGGTCTAGGTCCGCCGGGAACACCTTGACGTATCCCCCACCGCAGTCGATCTTCTGCTCATGTTTGACGGTGAACTGGATCACCAGAGTCTTGTCCTGGTTGCTGAAGGGTTCGAAGCGGGATGAGACAGCGTAGAAGCGAGCGTCCTGGCTGGTCTGAAGGCCTGCAGGGGGCGATAGACACAGATAGGGTCACTGCCTCGGAACCGATCCAAACCAGTCTGCTCCAAGGACGGGGCTCTAGATCTGAAGTACTGAGCCTCATCCTAGAGCAGAAAATGAACGCATATTTTAGTGCGGTGCCCAGAGAAAACAGAAGGGACACGTAACATGTTAAGCAGGGTCCCTTTATCTCTCTGTACCTGTTTCCTCACAGATCTTATGAAATTTAATCTTGATTTCATTGATCATACACAACTAGCAGATGCGGGTTACTGTGATGCAGTGCCGCTTTTGACGACGAGTAAAAATTCAATCTGGTTTCACAGCACAGCAAACAAAGTTAAAATGGGGGGAGGGACCTCTAACCTTTGTCCTTCTCAGCATCTCCATAGAACTTTCCGGCTGTCAGAATCCACTTTCCGTAGTCAGACTTGTGTTTGGATTCCACCCAGCGGTTCTTCCACTCATCTACAGGGAAAAGGAGTTCAGCAGAAACCCAAAGCCACCAGGGGGGAACCGGTGTGGATTTTAATCGAGGAAACGTAAGTTAGAACGTATGCTCGCTCACACAATATCACAGGTAACTGGCAAATTTTCCTACTTTGGAAGCGATATTCAGAATTCATCCCATGCACACAACACTTTACTGCACGTTTCACTGGCACGGATCGACGATTGAGCAAAAGTGAAACCAAAGAGAAAACGCAGATTTTCTACTCAGCAGCATAACACGATGCTACTCATGGTGCTCCAACGCTTTGTTTTAATATTAAACCGTATTGTAAAAAACATATTGTATATGGGAGAGGGTGGGGTGTGACCCACCCATTTTACAAGCGGCTATAAGTCTTGCTTTTCACTTGCAACGAAATTTCCTCACTAATAATGGAAAAGTAAGTGACCTTTACGCAAAACAAAACAGATTCCATACTTTATAGGATCACACTAACTCAAGCAGGACCATCATGCGAAAATGCTGATTGTAATACCGTTACATGGACAAACCGATCAACCAGGGATCTGGAATTCGGGGAAACGCTAAAGTAGCCTTACCTCCGTCCAGAAACTGCTCTTTAAAGTACACGGTAGCGTTGACGGCAGCCAGGGCCGCGATGACCGGGAGGAGGCCGAGGAAGCGCATGGCGGACATGAAGCACCGGGAAGCAGGGGACGGATCTGCCGCTAATTGCGCTGTATGAGGGGATTCTCGGCTATATCGGTGAACAGATGGCCGCCGCTGATTGGACGAGCCGCCGGCCAATGAAAGGAGACCACGAGTTACCCGTAGGAAGTGGCCGGGTCGAGGCGCGGGGTGGAGGCGGAGTCCGCTCGGCGCTGATCCCGGATCGGCTGGGGAGCACGGACCTCGGAAGCGGTTATCTCCCCAAGACACAGATGCCGTTTTTGATAAATAAGTGTTACACAACAAACTGTTGTTCGATTGTTATCGTAAGCTCTTGTTATATGTTGTAAGTCTACTTATTTGCAAATTGTGTTTCCTCTTTTCTTTCCCCCCCTCGATCCACCGAGGATTATTCGAGAGAAACCGAGGGACGAGAGGTAGACACAATGGGGGGGGCAGCAGTTTAACCACATTTACTGACAAATTATGAACAGCAAACTGCCACGCATATTAAACGGAAAGTAGGCCCACTTACCCCGGTAACACACTCCCTTGAATTAGCGTGTGTTAATTATATTTATTTCCCTGGTCTTGTGTCCCGATTGATCCTTTGTTTACGCTGGAGTGCCAGGTCTAACTGTTCTGTGTGCGAAGGCAATCCATCACTCCAGGTAACTGCCTCCCAAATTAAACACTATAGCGTTGTAACACTACAGCAAAGGTGACGAGATAAGCCTGCTTTGAAAAGAGAGATGCTAGTGTGGCTTATGTTACAGTTGTGTCGTTTATTTGTGTATTTTTAAAGTATTAAATAGTTACTGAGAGGATCCCAGTCTGCTCAGCAGAAAGTCGATGCGGGGGCCGACTGTCTGTCAACATCAAGCGCCAATCAGCCTGCCACACATAGCAGACACACCATACACGTGCGTTTGCAGCACACTTCCTCATTCTTCCTGACCCCCCCATCTCTGGGTTTGAATATTTACCACCCCTGGTGGTAAGGTGTGATTACTGCAAGTCAGTGTATGGGAAGGACAAGTGAAATTGAAAATGAGATTTATTCAAGTACATCGCTGCGTACATGGAGTTATCTCGGTGCAAACAAAAGGACCTAACTGCTCTAAACAGAATATGGGACAAAAAAGAAAACTCACTGGGGCTCGTTACTGGACTGATATCTCATAGCACACCAAAGCTGAAATCTTTAAATTAAAAAAAAAAAACAGGGACATTGAGCTTCCAGCAACAGCGACCAGCGAGAGAAACGCTGAGTGGGGAGACAGACTCAATGCACAAATGAGCAGGACAACAAAGAGCTGCCTTGCATTGCCCTCGGCTCTGACTGTTTACCACTCAGCACCACGTCAGCATGGCTACTGATCCTTGTCCCGGGGGGGAGGGGGATCTTTTACACTGCTTGGTCATTTTAAAAAGACTATTACAAACTAACTAACTATCTTATTAGTGTTTCCTCGCCCACCTGCAAACAGTCCATATGCTGGGAGGAAGCAAAACTGTGGACTGTCTGCAGGTGCCAGAGTCTAGGATTGGGAAACACTGATCTAACTGTACAAAGGGAAGATGAGCAGGACTGGGGAGCCTGCCAGATGCTTAGAAGGTCAGTCAGGCCTGCTGGAGGCTCCATCGCCATCACTGGGGGGCTGACGACTGCTGGGGATCCCGATTCACTGTCAGGGTGACAGATAAAGACAGGGAATAAAAATGGATGAAGAAGAAAAAAAAAATGAGGAGAAGGTGGGGGTAAAAGAGGGTGGGGGAGGAAATGGGGAAGGTTACCGTCCTCCCTGGCCATCATGCGTGCGATGAAGGTGTGACTCTTGTTGCGCCGATAGTTCTCATAAGGGTCATCCAGCGATACACCCACCCCCTTGTACTGGTCCCACTTGTCCCGAACATCACCCTCCTTCACGGGGTCTCGGATGCCCTGCTCCTTGGCCCCAAGCCCCCCCGAGCCACTCCACCCTGTGGGGGAAAACCAATGAGCACCGTCTGTCCAATGGCTTGGGGCACCCCCCCCCCCCACCGCCTTCGGGACTTACCCATCTTCCTCAGCATCCGGTGGCCCTTGTTCTCCTCTCCCAGCCTCTGCTCTGAAGTGGAGCCCAGTCCAGATGTAGACCTGCCAACGACGCCAGCACCCGTCACGCACCCCCGTAGCTGCACAACCCCCCCCCCCCCCCAGGTGGCCCAAGAGACTTACGGAGGGGAGGCAGTGCGGGACCTGGCCCGGCGCCTCCTGCTGGGAGAGCCGGAGCGGGAGCGGGAGCGGGATCGGGATCGGGAACGGGACCCGGAGCGGGAGGAGCGGGAGCCGCTCCTGATGGGTGACAGAGGAAGGTTCCTGGACCACGTTCTGTACCAGGCTAACTTAATACCAGACAAGAACCAACTGGTGCAGAACGTCTGATCTGTGAGTAAGCAGCCTTACCTGGACCGAGACCTTGAGTGGGACCTTGAGTAGGAGCGAGAGCGGGAGCGGGAGCGGGACTTAGACCTGGACGAGGAGCGTGAGGACGACCTTCCCCGGCTGCGGGAACGGCTGCCGCGTGCACTGGAGGGAAGGGGCACACAGAGATGAGTGAGGGGGCTGCCAGGCAGAGGCCTGTCCACCCAGCCCAGTCCACCAATCGGAGAGCAGCCCACCTGCTCCGGTCCTCCTGAGCCCGCTTCCTCCTCGCTCGCATCTTGGCCCGGAAGAACTCATAGAGCCCGTTCTGCTCCCATCCCTCGCTGGGGGGGGGGCACACAACACACATCAGCAAGAGAGCCTCCAAAGCCACAGCTCACCATTAACGCAGCAGCGCTGCGTACCTGTTTCTGGGCCGCTCGTGCGAGGGGGGGCTGTAAAAGGCCTCCACAGCGGCCAGCAGCCTATCGCTGGGGGGCATGGGGGGCGGCAGTCGGATGTCCTTGGGGTCCAGAGCCTTGTAGTCATGGTCCTCCAACTTGACGGGGTGAGAAAGAGTGAGACATGAAGGTCTGGCAGGCGCGCAGTGGGGATCTAGCACAGGCAGGCGCGCAGTGGGCAGGGGGGCACACCCCCCTCACCTTGATCAGTGGAGCCATGAGCCCAGCCGGCAAGTCGAAGTAGGGCACATTGGGCACCAGGCTGGGGTCATCCTGGTTGACGTGGGAGGGAGCCTGGCGCCGCCCGTGGGGGGCCTGGCCGTTAAAGCCACGCGGCGGCGGGGGCCCGAACTCCGGGTGCTGGCTCCCCCCCCAGGGAGGGGGCTCTGTCATGCCAGGGGGCGGGATCCTATGGCTGGGAGGCGGATGGGGAGGAGGGCCTAGGTCTGTAGGACAGAGACACACACTGCTGTCAGTGGGCAAACAGGACTGGGGGGGCAGGGGGCTGAGAGACGTGAGTGCAGGGTCACCTGAGGGGAAGTCGCCCTGCTGGTACTCAAAGCCGGGGGGCGGGTAGGGCGGGGGCTCAAAGTGGTGCCGGGGGGGCAAGTCGTCCTGCATAAAGCGGGGCGGGAAGCGGCCAAAGTCGTGGGGAGGTGGGGGCTGGTTGAAGGGTGGGGGCGGGCCTCGGAAAGGTGGAGGCCGCTGCATCCGGAAGGGCGGCTCCCTCTGACCCCAGGGCGGACGCTCGGGCTGCCCGCTCCACGGCGCCTCCCGCTGGCCGCTCCACGTGGGCGGTGGGGGCGGCGGCTCCGGCTGGCCGGCCCAGGGGGCGCTTTCCCGCTGCTCACTCCAGGGGGCGTTCTCACGTTGGCCGCCCCAGTTGGGGTTCCGCTGCTCACTCCACGGCGCCTCGTGGCCAGCCCAGGGGGGGCACGGAGGTGGGGGCTGTGTGGGGTCGAAGGGGGGCTGCAAGTTCAGGTCAGACGTCTGTATGAGTACAAGTCGATCTGAGTGAGGATTTTATGACAGCTCCCCCTTGTGGCTCGTCACGGAATAAAGCCGTAAGGTACGCCAGTCCAATTACAGCTGGCACCTACCGGCTGCTGCTGGGGCCAGGCGGACAGGTTGCGCTGGGGGTCGAACCAGCCGGGTTTGGGGGTGGGGATGGCGTCTCCGGGTTCACGGGGCGGGGCCGTCGCAGGCAGAGGGTTCCGGCCGACCTCGTAGTCTCCTTTCACCTCTCCTGCACGCAACCCCAAGAATAAAACATATTCTAGCCGCGAACCAAACTCTACACAGAACGGGGGCCACTCAGCAGCCTGGCCGAGACACTGGACCCCAGTGGCACTGAACAAACCGCGTGCGACTCCCTGTTAAACTTCAATGCTGCTACTCCACGGTCTGGGTTAAAAGCACAGCGGCAGCGCCTGCCAGATTCCACGCCCAGCACCACCGCATCACCCCCTGCATATGCAGGGGGCCCCGTCTGCCTCGTTGACGCAGAAACCATGCACTAAATTAAATAATTCCCTAAGCAGGCCTGCAGAAGTTGAAAGCAGCGGCCCGATTCCTGTACCGTGCTGCGTAGTGGGGGCTGGAGCTTCCCTCTCCCCCGCGGGGGGCTGCACCACGGCTGCCGGCACCGGGCTGGGCTGCGGCTGCGGCTGCGCTGGGGCCGGCGACTGTCTCAGGCTGGCCACCAGCTCCTGGTGCTGGGCCTGCAGGGCCTGAATCTGCTGCTGGAAGGCCGTCTGCACGGGCTGAACCACGGCCGCGTACTCTGTGATTAATGAGGCCTGCCAGGGGGGATAGCCGAGCCCAGATCACACACACAGGCAGACTCAGCCAGCTGAGAGCAGATGCAGAGCCATCTTACGTCAGACTGGGAACGCGTGTTAGACAAGCAGAGGTCACACACACACACACACACACA
>JABFEA020000046.1:14722450-14739109 GCA_019775915.2 Cyphomyrus plagiostoma
CCCCCCCCCCCCCCCCCCCCCCCCGCGGCCCCCCCCCCCCCCCCCCCCCCCCCCCCCCGGGGGGGGGGGGGGGGCCCCCGGGCGCACAGCGGTGCTCAGCCAACAATATAAACCAAGGTTCCTGGTTTCTAACCGGCTCGCCACCTGCTGGCCGTTCGGGGGAGTACCCTTACGCCTTCTCGCCGTCCAGGGGGGGCTCAGCCTCCATCAGCGAATCGGAGACCAGCTTGAGGGCGCGCTCAGAGTGTGAGACGATCCTCTGCACGGCCTGCAGCTCCTCCTCCGCTGGGTAGATGCTGGAATGCTTGGCCATGACGTGCCGGTCGTCGGGGGAGTCCGGTCGGCGAGCCGGCTTGGGCGAGAACACCTGGGGGGGTGACGCTCGGAGTTCAGTATGCACTAACCCCCCCCCCCCACACCTCCCATGCCAAATGGGGTACCTGAGGTCAACCAGTCCCCTATCAGGCCCCAGGCATCAAGGAGTGGTACTTACCAGGAGGGGGGGTACAGGCATGCAAGGTCGTCCCATAAGTGGGGGGAGGGGGGCCATCCTACGTCTCTGCTCCTCCCAGTAGAGCTGCTCCTCCTCCATTCTCCTCCAGTAGACGTCCTCCTCATACCTCCTGCTGTGGGAAAAGGTGCCCGTCGGCTCAGCAGACCAGGCTGAGCCGCGGCAGGCTGGCGACGGGCTCTCACCTCATCTCCATGTGCCACCGCTGCTCCTCATCATGCTGCCTCTTCAGGGCCGCCTTCTGCTTCCTCAGCTTTCCTTCCAGAAGCTTCCGTGCCCGGTTGCTTGGCTTGATGTCGACGGGAAGCTCAGGGTTCACCTTTTTCTGTGGGCAGTGTTAGCGGTTAGCATGAGTAGTTACTGTCAGCAGTTGGCATTAGCGGTCACCATTAGCTGCTAGGATTCACTCTAGCTGTTAGCGGTTAGCATTAGTAGTTACTGTCAGCAGTTGGCATTAGCGGTCACCATTAGCTGCTAGGATTCACTGCAGCTGTTAGCGGTTAGCATTAGTAGTTACTGTCAGCAGTTGGCATTAGCGGTCACCATCAGCTGCTAGGATACACGGTAGCTGTTAGCATTCGCCATTAGCATTCACAGTCACCATTAGACGTTAGCATTCACTGTTACCATCACCAGTTAGCACTCGCAGTCACTGTTAGTGGTTAGCAGTCATGGCTACCATTAGCAGTTAGCGAACTCGCTGACAGCCCACCGTATGGGATTCTGGGAGAAAGCCCACCTTGTACTGCAGCCGATGTCGGCGGCCTTTCAGGTGCATGTCCTTAGCGTTGGGATCGTTGAAGCTGCACTCGCACAGCTTGCAGTGAAAGCGGATCACTTTGCCGTCCTCATTGCGGACCTGGAGGGGGCCGCCGACTATTAACCAGCTACGTTAATGTCGCACTCAAAGCGCCGTTAATCAAAAACACCTTCAAAAATGGGCACCGCCAGCCGACCCTCCGCATGGTAAACCGGCGACAGCAATAAAGGGCATCACCCTACCTCCTCCACGTAGTCGTGCCCCACAGGCTGCACGTCCCCTGCAGCCCCCGCCCCGTCACCCTCCTCGTCCTCGCTTGCTGGCTCAGGCCTGGGTGTCACGGCGGTCTTGGTGTCCAGTCCCTTGGCCGCAGGCACGGCGGGGGCGGGATCGTTGGCTTGTGGGCGAATCACACAAGCATTTCAGACATTACTGGCACCTCGTTAGCCAATCACCCGTCCGGTCGTTTTGATATCCAAACGTCGTAATTAAAACATTTAACTCAGAAAAGCACCTCATTGTGGACCATATAGGCCACCCTTTTCTAGGGATGTCTAAGGCGTCCCCACTTCACACACGGGACCCGTCGCCATGACAACGGGAGGCGAGGCGCGTGGACTCACAGACGAACGTTATTTTGGGAGCAGCGGGCTTCCTGGAGGCGGGCAGTGTCCTGCTGGAGTTCACCGGCGTGGCTTTAGGGGGCGGAGCTATCGTCGTCACAGGAGACGCTGAGGAGGCGGGAGTGACAGTGGGGGTCGTGGGTTTACCTGACGCCGTCGTGGTTATGGTGGGGGCGGAGTTCACAAGCACAGGCTCCGTCGACGGAATGGGTTTCCCGAGCTTGTTGTAGAGTTTGACCACCTGTAGGAGACGGAACATAAGATGTGAGCTCGGTACTCGAACCCCGAGCTTCTACGCATGTTTTATGGACAGCGACCATGTGTCCTGGGAGGCAGAGCTGGAAGATCACACGGCACGAATAAGAGAAGCACCAGAAGGGAAGCCTCTAATTGGGAAGAACTTGGTGGGCGTGGCCTATAGAGGTGTGGCTACAGCCGAGAGCCAATGAGGGGGATGCAATATGATTTAGGGAGAGGGAGGGAGGCAGGACCTTCTGATGTTTGGCTCCTCGAATGTGGGCAGCGTAGGCGTCGGCCCCAGTGCAGGAGATGTCACAGAGCTCACATAGCAGCTGGGTCTGCACCCCCCGGGGGCCCCCACTCGGCTGACCCCCCCGCTGCGCCGACTCCTTCTTCTTGTGCTTCTGTCCCTCCAGGTGCTCGCGGTACGTCTGCGATAGGATACAGCCGTCAGGGTGGGGGCCGCAGGCACGGACAGCCGTGGGGCGGGGGGGCCACAGACGCAGCCAGGCACTGACCTGTGGCCCCGCACAGCTGATCTTGCAGATCTCACAGTAGTGCAGCTGCGGCTGCTTTGGGGGGCCCTTGGGCCGGGTCGGCTTGCTCTGGTGGAACGTCGGCTTCTTGTAGCTGCCGGCGGCGTTGCCAGTGGACGCGGGCGCCGTCGCCATGGCAGCAGGCGCGGCGCTCCAGGACGAGCCGCTCAACAGCTTGGGGGCCGGGGGCTGCTGCTGGGGCTGGGGCTGGGGCTGGGGCTGGGGCTGCAGCTGGGGCTGGGGGGGCGGCTGCGGAGGCTGGGCGGGCTGCGGCTGCTGGGAGGCCTGGAAGTAAGACGGGCTGGCTGCATAGCAGCTGGGGTCATAGCTGGAGTAGCTGACGGCTGCAGGAGAGGACAGAGCTCGGCGTCACTGGCTCCGCCCCCCCCCAGAGTATATAGCGCCTTTCCCAGAACAGCCCCGAGGCTCACCTGAGTAGGCCGGCGCTGCGCTGGAGCTGTATGACGAGCTGGGAGCGTAAGAGCAGATAGAGTTGCTGGAGGCCGGGTAGACGCCGTAGGTGACGGCCACGGAGCTGGCTGGGGCCACCGGCTTCAGTGCCGTCACCTGCCTCTGGGGGGCGGGCTGGCTGTACGCGCTCTTCGCCACTGGGGGCAGAGACAGCCAATCAGGGGCAAGCGTGCAGAGGGACACGCCCACAAACAGTCTGAAGGGATGGATCACCTGTCTGGTAGTAGGTGTCAGCGGCGGGGCGCGGGACGGGGGCCGGGCCCGCACTCGCCTGGTAGTACGGCTTACTCTCATAGGCTCCCGCCGATGCTGCTCGGCCATAGCTGTAGCTGTCCTGGGGTTTGATACACATTTCTCAGTGTCACTCATCATTATTCTATATCAATCCATTTGATAAGTTGATCTGTTAAGGGTGAGCAGTATGAATTAAAATTATGATAGAATAAAAATAAACTGAAGACACTTAAAACTAACATTCCGATTTATTGACTTCTAAGAAATACTCTATTAGTATCATCCCCCCCCGTCTTGCGTTCAGTACAGCACCTTAATCACTCTGCCACCTGGTGGCCAGTGTACGTATTACCTGGTACGTCTGCGGCGCTGTCGTGGGCTGGGAGGCTGACTCCGGCTGCCGGGCCCCGTAGCCGTAATCGGGAGCAGGGTGGATCTGGTACCCGGGATAGGCTGCCGAGCCCATTGGCCGCCCAGGCTGGACGGCGGCTGGGGTGTAAGAGGCGGCGACGGCGTGGGCCACGCTGGGGGCAGGCTGGATGGCGTAGCTGCCCGTAGTGGGGTGGGTATAGGCTGCAGGGGGCTGGGCACTGCAGCAGGAAGGACGGGATCGGGGGTGATGTCACCCAACGGCATTCCCGCAAACGATTCGAACGCCAGCGAGGAAGAGAACGAGAGGCCAGGTGGAAGGACTCTGACGGCGCACACTGCCGACCTGGACCGAGCTGCCCCCAGGACTGCTGCGGGGGGCGGGCCAGGAACGGCATGGGCACGGCGAGGGCACCAGCCAGGAGCGAGCAATGACAGCGTGACGAGGGACCGCTGGCAGCCCGGGGTTATCCCTGCGTGAATTTTTATAAGGGGCTTCAGATCATTACGTGAAGTGCTTAATTAGGCAGGCGAGGGGCAGTCAGGGAAGGGGGGGGGTTATAAATAGAGCACAGGGGAGCCGTGCGGTGGCCTCTGATCGCCCTGCCAGCCCATGGACGATACAGGCTGCTCCTTCACACTTGACTCTTTATATTGGCACTTAACCAGTGCAGACGAACCCTTTTCCTCACGCTGCTTTGATAGGCTGTAAATCTCCGGAATTCCTCGGACAGACGCGCTCCAGATGCTAAATTTAGCCAAGCCAGCCCGGCATATGTCTGTGTCTAAAGTGTCCGGAAGAGTGCCCTTCCGGCTGAGCCGTGGAGGGCGGCCCCCGGGGGGGGGGCAGGATTAAAGGTTGTGACATGACTCTCCTCTATCCAGGTTCCTCTGAAGTCTGTGTGTGACACCTGTAGCCTGTGCTAGCCTGGATAACATCGCCAGTTTGTTTTTATTAGTCTAAAGTGACAGGAAGGGGACCTTAATCACCATGCCCCCTGTTGGCTGAATATAAGGACAACACCCCTCTTTAGAGGAAGCATGTTAAAACTTGTCCACAGGTTAAATGGCATCTGAGTGGACCATGGATGAGCAGTAAAGGATCATTACATTCATGTGAATAAGGTACATTCCGGGAAAGGTGCTTGCTGTAAGGAGCTGTAAGTAAAAGTTTGTGGGTGACACATCCACGGGGGGTGGGGGGTACCCTATCACCGCCATCTTGCCGGTCGCCCCACCGGGGAAGGGCACTTATTCTACGGCCGGATCGCTGCTCGACAGGAAAAGTTTCAGTGTTAAAATAGGCAACCCCTCCCACCTGAAAACACCGCATATGCAGCGGGGACGCCGCCGCTACAGATGCGCAAAACCCGCAAGCCCACCTGCCTTCATCATTACCGTACAGTGCGCTAAATTAACCAGGAGAGCTGGAAGCGAGGCAGCGGAGGAGATGAAGCATGATTTTAAACCAAGGAGACCGGATCTCGGGGTGCCGGCTACCCCGTCAGACGGGTCTGCACTTCTCCGCTCGGTATTTCAGGATGGTGCCGTATCGCAGTTGGCACATGCATGCACGATGACCTGCCATCGGCCCCGGGCTATGCAGACAACTCTGACATTTCAATCATAATAATAACAATTATTATTATTGATAAACGTTCCCCAGAATGGCCTCTACACGAAGCCCACCCTGCGGCCGCCCGGAGCCCAACAATGGCCGCGATCTGGCTACGCCCCCAGCCGTCCTGTGCGGGCCAGGGTCGTGCATCTCCCGGACCGGTTGCACAACCTAGTAGCAGCGGCGTCCTTTACCTGTACTGCGGACCGGCGCCATGCGCGAACCCGTAGTAGTTGCTCGCCGCCATCTTGACGTCTGCTGGGCGAGCGCGAGCGAGGAGGGGGGCGGCGGCGGCGGACGCATTGTCACGTGACCAAGCGTCGCCGGCTCGTGTGCCGCGAGTTCACTTGAGTTCCATAATCTGGGTTCGCTCCGATGTCTCCAAAATCCCTTGGAAAACTCCTATTTGTATGCAGATGTTTAACAAAACACGAAATTTAATGCAACCTTCTCCCCATTATAATTCGTTTATTTGTTATTGTAATTTTAACGTTTAACATTAACGTTTAACTAACATTCGTTGTTTACAGTTTAGTGTGCATATGTTGCTGGGTTAACGGTTGGAAATGCTGGACTTCTCTGCGTTCTGTTTAACAATCATATGTATATATATATGATGGATGTGTCAGTACTTTTAAAAGACATTGGAATTTGGAGACAGCCGCTTTGAGAAAATGTGCTTTCATTTTACTCACGAACCTACGGCACGAAACTACGCCTTATGTTAAAAGCATAAATGGTAATTAGTCGGGTAACCTGCCGTTTCTCGTTTAAACTCAGCTCTGAAACAGAATCAGAGAAGCACAGGGGATTTGTTTTGGTGCAGGTGACGGCATGAAATTTAGAATCGAGACAAAAACAATATCATAAAGTGAAACGAAGGTTTTCATGAAGACGAGCAAATAATAAACAAACATGTACACGTATAAGTAAAGGTTAGCAAAACATTTTGGGGGTATATGCTATGCAATTTATAGGTTATAAATTCCGGCGTGCTTCTTATGCGTCTTTATTTAGCAAATGCTTTTGCTCTCCTAAATAAAGATCCATGAGAATCAAGAAGCACGCTGGAACTTGTACACACCCCAAAGCTGCTTGTACCCTACATTGTGCTGTCTCTCCTTTATATATGTCTGTATATTTATTTGTACACCTTCACGTTTTCTATCTCTGTTTTACTTAATTGTAGCCTACGGCCACCTGGTTCCGTACATTTACCGTGTCATGCTGGCATATTCCCAAAAAAACACCGGTAATCCACGCTGACTGATCACTGTAGGAGGTGAATGGATGCATTTGCTACGGTTTAGTTTTTCTCCGATTCTTAGTATGTTATGCCAGTCCAACTCGTCTGGCGAAATATGCAAGAGCCATGTGGAGACATCACTCGATTCCTATGTCAGATGTTCCGAAAATATTTGTGGGGACATCGCCGCCGTAGGTTAGGGCAACAGGAGGTAACCTATGAGGAATAAATCCGGACTATTGGTGTATAGTGGAAACGGATGACCAGATGATGCCGCTCTGTGGGTCGGCGTTCAAGAGGATAGAAAGGGCAGAGGAAAGGATACCGGTGCTCTACATCTGCGCTTGTTGGAAACCAAAGACCAAGTCCAACTGTTTAAGGGAGTGTCGGCATGATGTCACCAGAGAGAGGGAAGTGGGGGGATCGCGAGTGAGAGAGACTGGATGCTGTTGCCAGGGAACAGAAACGACTAAGAAACGCGTGCATGCAGGAAAACAGCACATGCGCAGGAGTCTCTGCGCAAAAAAAACGGGTCGATCAGAGCGTTTGTACTGGATGCAATGCCGCCTCCCCCTTTAAGGGGAGAAGGGTATGATCTACACCCACGACACTGATAATAATAAAAAAAAAAGCCGCGAGGTTTAAGCGGGACGACTAGGCTTACTGGACTGGGGTTTCTGAAAGCGGTCGTCGATGGACCGGGAGGCGAGATCTGCGTGGACCGCAGACGGAGAAGCGCAGCCCTGATGTCTGATAGAGACCAGGTCCCGTAGCAGCGCCGGGACTGAAATGGGGGTCTAGCGGGCAGCAGCGGGACGCGGCATAATCGACATCGGTGGGGAGGAGGGGCGCCTTTGTTTACCTGTCAGCCCGTGGATAGACCTACCCCGGATCGGGCAACGCAAGACATGAATCTTTTGTCCCACGCACACTGAAGACCACCGAGCTGGTAGGAGAGGTACGATAAAGGGAGGATACAGCGGTCCGTGGGTGAGTGCCATGTCCCCCTTTAACTCTCCGAGTTAAGGCTACGTTAGGGAATAGCACCTGCACCATCTGCACGTCCTCCCCGGGCGTTAAAGCAGTGACACACTTATTGCGCGTAGTACAGATTAGGTAACATTTCGTGTCCCGTTAAGCGTCTCCGCCCAAGGATTAAACACGGAAAGCCGGACTGTTGCCATCTGACGGGGGCAGAATAATTTCGGACACTGCCTCGTTTCGTGAAGTCAACGGAAGGATGACAGTTGTTATGATTTGTGCCGTTAAAAGTAGATGCACCTGAAAATACAATAAATATGTGACAGAGTAGGTGGTGCGCGTGATTCTAGCATGACGTGGATACAGGATGCGAGTCTGCTTTCCAAGGTATACGAGGCAAACCTCAGATGCGAGGTGTGAAGGGGCAGTGACTGCGCTCCGGTTCAGAGGTTCATATAAACGCATTATGCGCTCAGTCACCTTGAGGAAGACCCGAAAAAGGACACGGCTTCTGAGAAGCAGTCCTGCAAATATAACGCACCGTCTCGCCTGACAATTAACTCACGGCCTCTCGAATTAGGCTGGGAGGTTTTGCAGAAGATTCCCACATGCTGATTGGCTGGTGACGGATGTCGCCACATCTGACCTGAATTCGCAAACTCCATTTAAAATTGTCCTTGCTTGAAAATCTTTCGGGACACCAGGGGGCGTGCCAGCTAAGGATGAGCAGCAACACTATTCTGTTGAATGGTTGTTGTACTTCTGAGTAACCGCATGTGGTGCTGACCCTGTACCATGAAATACCATAGGGACAGTGTGGTAATATTTTGGCCGCACGAGTCATTTTGGATGAATAAATATTGTGGTGAAGTAATCGGTCGTTTGCGTAAAGGCTGCCTTTCTCCTTTCAAAGGGGGCATTTGTGTGCGTGTCTTGCCTTGGTTCCCACTCTCTCCCCTGGGGTGGGGGAGACACCGCGAAGACTACATATGGAAAACATGGAGGTGAAGGACGAGTGGCAGGATGAAGACTTCCCAAGGTACATCCATGAGCAGCATGCAGTATGCGACATGTGGCGTCTTGGACTGTGCCCCCTACTGGGTGGCATTGGGGTGTTTGTGTTTGTGAGGTGTATAGTTTTCTCACCGGTGTATTTGTGGCGTGTGGGAGTTACACAGAAATGTTCTGAGGGCAGAGCAAAAAAAAATGATTGGTTGAGTGAGATAACCAATCAGACTGTAAAGGAGGTGGATTCAAACAACTAGAAGAGGCGGGACCAACATAAATGATTGGTCTCTCCCCCCCTCCTCTATTCGCTTGGACCCACCTCCTGTACAGTCTGATTGGTTATCTCTCTGAACCAATCATTTTTTTGTTCTGCCCTCAGAACATTTCTGTGTAAGTGAAACTCCCATGAGTGTATTTGTGCTATGTTGGTGTGAGTGCGCTGTGTTTGTGTAGCCCTGTTGTGTGTCTGCTCCATCAGTGCATTCGTGTTTGCCTTTGGAGCCATTACACTTGCTTCGTTTCCCATGCAGCACTGCAGACCACGAAAGGTCATTAAAAACAGGCCAGACAACGAAAGGACAAGAGCAGGAGTTTTTCCAGTGTTCAGTAGTTGATGGAAAAAAAGAGGGATAAACAGACAAGAGCTTTTAATCTATCACCGAGGGAAGGAAGCAAGCACTCTGCTTAAGTGTAAACGAAGTGTCATGTGACCTATTCCACAACACAGCCTCTCTTTTGGCATGGAAGCAGTCATGTGACCCAAACAATAACACAGCATCACTTCACTTATGGTAATGAAGCAGTCATGTGACCCTCTGCATAACACAGCATTATTGGAGGTTTCCACAGAAGCTGCCCCCCCCCCCCACATCATGCCAGCTCACTGTCCGAGAAACTGGTCTGGACATGTTACTGGACTCCATAGCTTTGTATAGCTTATGCAAGTCTGAATGGAGAAACTGATCCAGGGTTAGACACTGAGTGCTGAGTGCAGTATATAACTGTTCTGTCCTGCAGGCCTCTTCCTGAGGATGGTGACTGTTCCTATGGGCTCTCCGAGCAGAGAACATGTGAGTAGTGCCACACCCCCTCCTGAGCCAATAGGAGTCCATCCTGACAGTGACGTCGTCTATTGGGCGGCTTATAGCACACCGCACCCGGGATTTGGCTAAGTGACACCCAGTTTACGTCCGCAAGCTTCCCGCTTAACCTGGTCAGTCTCCCCCTGTAGCTCCACCTGCTTTCCTGAATGTGGGCGTGGCGGCAGCCAATCGGAAACGCCGCACGCTGGCGGCCCCCGAAATGAGCCTGTCGCTAGATCGAGGGGAGGGCTCACCGCCGTCCGACGACTTCCTGGGTACGCCCGATGACCTCGACATCAACGTGGATGACATCGAGACTCCAGATGAGACAGACTCCCTCGAGTTCGTTACCAGCGGCAACGAGCTGGAGTGGGAAGGTCAGAGGTCGTGGGGTTAAGGGGAGGGGCTTAAAAAGCTTCACTAAGCACTCCTGACAGGAAATACGGTTCCCTCATGAGGAGCGTGATGTCGCATGTCCTAGATGACACCCCAGTGGCCAGTGCCAAGGCTACACCCTGTGAGGGGGCGGGGCCAGGCGGAGAGGGCGGAGCCGACGGGCGCCTGTGGCGGACGGTAATCATCGGCGAACAGGAGCACCGGATCGACATGCAGGTCATCCGGCCGTATCTGCGCGTGGTGACGCACGGCGGTGAGTCCGCCGGCCCTCGCCTCACTGGCCCCGCCTCCTGCCTCCGCGTCACCTCACGCGGGGCTGCTCCTACTCACAGGATACTACGGCGAGGGGCTGAGCGCCATCATCGTGTTTGCGGCCTGCTATCTGCCAGACAGCAGCTGCCCGAATTACCAGTACCTCATGGAAAACCTCTTCCTGTGAGTGGCTGCTCGAGGGTTAAATGTGTGAACGCTGAATACTGAACGCTGAATACTGAACGCTGAATACTGAACTCAGCTGTCCCTGATAAGCAACCGTACCCCCCACCCCAGATATGTGGTAAGCAGCCTGGAGTTACTAGTGGCTGAGGATTACATGATTATCTACATGAACGGGGCCACACCCAGAAGGAAAATGCCAGGCATTGGTTGGCTGAAGAAATGCTATCAGATGATTGACAGGAGGTACGAACTTATGACTGGCTGACATATCTACTGACTGTTTGTACTGGGGTGGGTCTTTCATCTATTCATTTTTGTTGACTGTTTATTTTTGTGCAGGTTGAGGAAGAATCTGAAGTCGTTGATAATTGCCCACCCTTCCTGGTTTATTCGCACTGTACTGGCCATCTCCCGGCCATTCATTAGGTGAGGACAGGATGTCATCTTTACAGATGCGTATTTATAGAGCTGCTCACTGATTAGTAACTATATATAGAAAGTTAATTTAAGGGGTCCTGATTTTAAAATAAGCCTTGATGTAAGATAGGGGGAGGAAATATGAGTGCGCATGGCCACTTGACACCACTTGTGTTTTGAGCAGTGTGAAATTCATGGAGAAAATCCGCTACGTAAACAGTTTGGAGGAGCTGGCCCAGATCGTACCAATGGAACACGTGAACGTCCCGGAGTGCGTGGTGCAGTAAGTATACATCGCCACTAGAGGTCGCTGTTGGATCACGGACGCTGAAGAAACCACGTTTTCCTTTAGGGCACGGGTGTCAAACCGAAGTCCTGCAGGCCTGGATTTTTGGGTTTCCCCTCAATTAGCACACCAGATTAAAATACTTGTGCCAATTACCACACGGCTCTTGAGCTAAATCATTTGTGGTGGAACAGGGAAAGAACTAAGTTACACAGGGCTCTGGCCCCCCAGGACTGCAGTTTAACACTCCTGCTTTAGGGGAATTAAGGATTACATAAGCAAAAGTAGCTGTATTTTAAGAAGAAAAGTGGACTCTGGATCCATAAAAATGAATAAAATTGCAAATATTGTTAGAGTGTCCACAGTAATTTTTGAAAGTGAGGTCAGTCAGATGCCACATTCTCACTGCTGACATATTTCGCCCCAGGTTCGAGGAGGAGAGGCTTAAAGCTCAAATGGAAAGGTAAGTGACGGTTCCCTGCAGTGATTAACGGATGAAGGGTATTGTGTTTGTAAAATGTCACAAAGTCATTTTCCCTGCTTTCAGGATGGAGCAGGAACAGGAGCGAGTGCAGGAGCAGGAACGGGAGCGTGTGCAGGAGCAGGAACAGGAGCGGCTGCAGGAGCAGGAACAGGAGCGAATGCAGGAGCAGGCCCAGCCCCAGCCAGGGCCCTCAGAGCACCCACACAGGTGACAGTCTATGATGCCTATGGGGTCTGTACTCCCATTCCGTACAGCTAACAGATAAGGCTGCTCGATTAGCTTTGGACAAGCTCATACCATGACTGATAAAATGTGATGTGTTTTCAGGCCTGCGCCGATAGTGGAGGAGCCAGGCCAGTGATGCTCGGCATTAGGTAAGAGCGCTGTCAAGGTGGACACGGCTGATTGGCTGGGGCATCAAATTGGACACAGCTGATTGGCTGAGGCATCAAACTGGACATAGCTGATTGGCTGGGGCATCAAATTGGACACAGCTGATTGGCTGAGGCATCAAACTTGAAACCCTAGAACGTGCCTTGGTCCTAATACTCAATAAAGCAGGTGTTTATTGTTGTTATTTTTCTTCTTTATATAATTTATTTATTGCAGGGAGAAGCCTGGGCACAGAAAGAGGGAAGGGGGTTCAGCCCTGCAAAGGAAAAATCAGTTGTGCTTGAAAAACTATCAGGTTGAGGGTGTAAGACTTCATCAGTCATTGTGGCTCAGGTTTTGAGATACCCCTACAGCCCCCCCTTCGGCCCCCAGCACCCCAAGGAGCACTCCGACAGAATCTCAGTGATGCTTCTGGACAAATGACCAGAGAAAGCGAGGCGTTGCTGGGTGATTTTTTTTTTAAGTCACATTTTCTGTAGATTACTGTCTTCCAGCTACGTAGACTGCCGTTCTTCAGCTTATCCTTACAAAGGTTTGTGCTGGGTACTTAGTTCTCTCCATTGTAATAGTAAGCAATTGTGATAACTGACATCTTTAAGGTTTAGTAATGACAAGCATCCCGTGGAGGCTGCTGCCCTTTCACGACTCAGATGGTACCGGAACCGGAGGCGATGTCATCGCTCGGGTCATGTGGTTTTAAACTAGCCATTAAATGTCTCCTGCTGTAGCTCGACGTAACTGATAAATCTGGACGTACGCCTCCGTCGTCCTTCTAAAATGACGTGAAGTTAGTAAACATTGCGGTGGGGGTGTTCGTTATCGATAAAGGCTTCCAAGAAATAAAAGAAATGTCTGTATATTTGGTAATATAGAATGAATGCGTTCGTAAGTGTTTTTTTCCAGTATAGATAATAGCTGTGTGTGACTCCAGTGTCAATGTGTACCGCAATATCAACATCGCTGCTTATTAACCTTTTGTAAATAATGGTTAGCTAGCTGATATTTCTCAACAAAATCTTTTTTAACCATGTTAAATGAATGCCTCCTACCGTAGAGGGTGTTTCTATTTGTGTGTCATGTGTTTCTGTGGGAATAAACTTGAGGACACCTCCCACGGTGGTCTGTGAATCGGAATATCTGTGTGAAAAACGCTCCCTGTGGTCTGTGACTCAGCTGTCAGTTCAGTCCCCGCACTGTTCACTAATTCTTTTTCCTTGCTGAAATCTATGCATGACAATGGATCTGGCAGTTGGCCTCGCAGATTCCCAGAGAGCCATCAGTTTGGTAACCGAGACGCACAGAGATGCTGTGTTTCTCATCAGATTCCATCTGCTTGTCAACCGGGCGGCTATAAATCGCCTTTGGGTTGGGCATGTTGTGCACCTCGATCTCTACTGGAGCACGAGAGCACGAAATGCACAAACCACCGAATGCACAGTGGAGACTTCCCGCCGGAAAAGTCCGAGAGTGACGACCTTGGCTCCTCAAGCGAGGCAGAGAGCTCCTCGCAAGCATACACCTGTCAAGGATCCAGCGTAGGAGGAAGTGCTGCTTGGAATACAGACTTGGAATCACCCTTAGGGGAGGTGAACTTAGATTTCAACTCACATCTGCCTCCCATCTTCAAAAAAAAACACTGTATATAGACAGACAGTAGACAGTACTCCCCATGCTATTTGACAACCACGTCTGGACCACTGGCATTGATGGGCTGTGAGTAATCCTTACACCGAGTGTGTGTGGAGGGACACAGTGTTCTGTACCGTGGTAAACTGTCACTGTCCTTCACAAGTGGCCCATGCTATCTCACCCTGTGATCTAGCTGGGTTCCCGCTCTGGGTGTTGTTCAGAAAAAAAAACAAGCGCAGGATTCGTAGTGGGCCAGCGCTTATTTGTTTGTGCTCCCATCTTGTGGACAAATAATGATATTACCTGGATTTATTTAATAGGCGAATTTGCACTTGTTTCCAGGGGCGTCGTTGTGGTAAGGATGCCCTGGCAGGTCCAGGGGGGCAACTACTTGACAGGGGGGCTTGAATGCATAAAAATGTATGTGAAATTGCCCAAGGTGACATTTTGGCAGGGGGCCTATAATTTCTAGGTACGCCAATAAATCATTTAACAAAAAATATATATATTTATAATTAATTAGTTATAGAATTCCTTATGTCCACTTATATTAGAAATGTGTTAGGCCTATATAAGTTCACTATGGAAGCTTTGGATTTTATTAAAAGGATTCGGGTAGATATTGGGTAAGTGGGATCAAAGGGGTACTGGGACATTTATATATCTGATGCTCTATATCTTTACGCTCCTGTGGTGTGTTAATTTAAGTTCAGTTCTTTTATGTATTAATATTTATAATTATCATCCTTCCATCATACTTTTAAAGTAAACCTGTCATTGTTTGTCAATATCCATCTTGTGTGTATTTAAACATAGTACTTTAATCCTAAATTAAATAGCAAAATGTATTAAAATACTACGGCATAAACAACGGAATTTGGTGACGTGCACCGGGACGCACCAGGCAAACGCGAACAAGTCGATGGGCTTAACTCGCCCAGCAGTGGCGACGGGGTTAATCCAGCCTGAGGCGCAGCCCCTTTGTGTGCATGCGTGGGCAAACTGGTTACAATAAAAGTGGCCGTCATGGGTGCCCCATACGCACTGCCGGGTGCTGGATGAGGACATGCTGCGTGATTACAGGAGCAGCTCCGCACTTTCCATTCCCTCGCAACGACGCCTTGCAGAATAACCACCCATTTATTTGTCGGTGATTTATTTATTACTCATTTTGTTGCGATGGCTAGTACTAAACTGTTATTCTATGTGGTGCAAAGTTTGGTTCACTTTATCGGCGCACAGCACCAGTTGCGCGGCCGTACGGGACCGTGGACGCAGAGAATTCAGTGGGAGAATAACGGCCAGGTGTACAGTCTGGTGAGCACCGGGTCCGAGTACCATATGCCGGAACAGAGCCGGAGGGGGTCTCAGGTGTACCTGAGCACTGTAAGAGAAGGTGCCGGCCGTCCTCCGTTCGGACAGCATCAGATTCGTTCGGCTACCGCCAGGGTATTTGAATACGGCGCACCGGGGCGAAACCAGGTACGAGCAAATTCACCAGAGCCCGAGGGCTTTGGAGGGGACGGTGAGCGCTATATTTCCCTCGGTGAACGCCTTTCTGGTGCCAGATATCAGCAGCCCGTACCCCCTCCTCGATCTGGAGCTGTCGGTTATCCCGGCGCTCGGCGCTCTCCATCAGGCGCCCCTGGCACAGCCATCACGTCCCCTTCGGGGATTTACCCTGAATTCTCCGGAAGCGGAGTCCCCAGAGGACGGAGTAACGCCACCCTTAACCGCAGCGTCGCCGCCCCGCAGTCGGGGAGCAGGTCAGTCAGCCAGGGAGAAAGGGACACGGCCACTTGGAGTCCCGCACGAAATAACGCAGAAGACTCGGAGTACGAGGAAGCGAGAAGCCTGGAGGTCATGACCAGCGACGACCCGCGGAATCCGTTTAAAGCCCATCGAAACACAGTTTTCTATAACATCTACCCGTCCAACGGTAGATCTGTGACCGGCAGACGGCGTCCTCAAGGCTCCGGCTACGGTACCAGGTATTTTCACAACGGTGAGGGGCGACGCGACGCTGAACCAACTTCCGATTGATGCCTGCAATCTGCGTACCTGCAGCTCACATGGTGACCCGAGTGCGCTCTGCGTTGCAGGACTCCCGGACCTCATCCCGGACCCTTATTACATACAGGCGTCCACCTACGTGCAGCGTATGCAGATGTACGCGCTGCGCTGCGCCGCAGAGGAGAACTGCCTGGCCAGGTAACGAAGAACCGCTGTGTTAACTTCACGACTTAAAAGTTTCAAGGCGCTTGTACTAGCTGGGGAAGGAGCGCTTCATAAGTTTGCTTTTATACAAACCCTCTCTGGCCGATACTCTGGGGAATCTCCACAGCCTTCGCTGAATCTTTAATAGCTTTAAATGAAACTGCGTGTAGGGCGAAACAAACGGATGCTTTTTTGCATTTTCCTCCTCCAAGGTCGGCTTACAGACCTGGCGTGAGTGACATCAGCCAGAGGGTGCTGCTGCGGTTCCCTCAGAGGGTGAAGAACCAGGGCACGGCTGACTTCCTGCCCTTCAAACCCAGGCACCAGTGGGAGTGGCACAGCTGTCACCAGTGAGTATGGACTGGGCGGAGTGTGAACTCATACTACTCTCTTTTACACGACTCGATAAGGCGCCGATTGCCATGATTCCACTGCACCCATGTCACCTGATGCCGTTTGGGGGGTACGGTGAGACACACCCCATTTTTCTCCAATTCTGTGACCCCCCAAATCCACCCCAGGCACTACCACAGCATGGATGCCTTCAGTAACTATGACTTGCTGGAAGCCTCCACTGGCCGTAAGGTGGCAGAGGGACATAAAGCCAGCTTTTGTCTGGAGGACACATCCTGTGACCCTGGCACCCGACGTCGCTACGCCTGCACAGCCCACACGCAGGTAGGGGGATCAGAACAGCTACACCCACCCATCACACGTAGG
>JABFEA020000046.1:14743990-14756621 GCA_019775915.2 Cyphomyrus plagiostoma
TGCCTTCAGTGAGAATCTACCAATGGTCATGAAAATAAAGAAAACACATTGAATGAGAAGGTGTGTCCAAACTTTTGACCTGTATTGTATATACACCCAAGGGCCTCCTCTAGACACCAGTGAGAACGTCTCACTTTGAATAAACACCAGCACTACGGAAATGTCGTATTTATATTAACTTAAATCATCCTTGCCTCTATAAAAGAAGGATTATGGTTCTCCACATTCTGTCAATTAATATGGTAAATTATATAGACCAAATATGGAACTGCAATGGGGTTCATTTACTTTCCAATCAACTGTAAAATTGGTGTTCATCTGACATTTAATAGTTCCACTCTGTTAAGTGCGTAAAATAGGTTACTTCAGATTGCAAACATCCTCATCTCCATCAGCTGTTTGTGTTGGTGGCTTTTAGTCGGAAAGCCATTTGTGACTCATTACTTTGCAGGTACACACCAAAAACTGTGGTGAAAGAGTCGCACTGTTTCATACTGAATTATTAGCGTTTACGGCTATGCAATGTGGACTTTTCCCCGGTAACTCCAAATGTCGCTAACCAAAAATATGATTAATCAGGCAACTTCTTGTAAACACCGCTCTTTACTTCCTATTATCTTTTTCAATATTTTGCTGTCGTCGCTCATGATTTTTATAGAAAAGAGAGAAATATTTACTCGGGCAGAACAAAAGTGGTGCTTAGCCTGTTTGCACTCGGAAATCCCACTTTGAAAGGGTAGCCTTGTGCTCATAAACGCGGTGCAGCGCTTTCCGCTTAACGGATCCTGTTATTTTACTGTTTCGGGTGCGATTAGAAAGAGACACTCGCTAGACCGGTGCTTGTTGCTTCTGGAGCCTGTGGAAGCATCAGCCAGCGTCCCTTCTGTGTCGGATACGCTAATGTACGCATGTCGGCACAATGGCTCATTCCAAATCCTTGCTAATAAGAAATACAAGTTCACGTTTATCTGAAGGATTTCGCAAGACTGCAGTGTTACATGAAAAAATATCCCTAAGCCTATAGCAAAACTACAGATGAACCCGGACACCCGGTCGATAAGCACAGTTTGGAGCATATTGAGGAATGACGAGAGGCTGAACCCACGGGAGAGTCACACAATGGTGTATATGTGTGGTAACAAGAGGGTCTGTATGGCTGACGTGATAAAAATGTCAGACAAGTTTTAAACAAACAGAGACAGACAACCTCCCGCCAGGTCCGGAGAATGTTATATTAAATAAAGACAGGTTTCCCGAGACATACTTGGCAAACAACGGTTTTCCGACCTTGAAATACATTTAAAAGCAAAATAAGAATAAAAAAGCTATTATTTTCTATTGTGAGGCTTGCTTCGGACTGAACGTGAGCACATGCCCGTTTCCCATGCAGATGGGAGGATGGAGGGGGTACTTTTTTCCGGGGGGTGTTGCAAACAATTAAACCAGGACTTCAATGAATGGAGACCTCAGCCCATCATGCTCAAACCAGTTATGCTCTTGGATACCAAAGAAGGCCAGAGAAACTGGGATAAGCGGAGACTGTTCAGTACAGCAATACAGGGACACGAAACAAGACGGCTGTTTGGCGAAGGAGCCTTAATAATGGACGACAGATATATTAAGGATCCCTAGTCTGACTTCACGTACCTAACCCCGGGACGTCCCCCATCTCACGCAAATGTTTAATAATTAATTAATAATTTGTGTTAGAATAAGTTATCCATATGCGGTCTTGAAAGACGCTTGAATCATTAAGGACGTTAATTCATACGAGATCGTTTAATTGGCTGAAGAGACTGAAGGCATTCTTATCGACACCGTTCCAAAATAAACTATTCTGTCCTCTTCAGAAAAACGCATCAGGTGAATGTGTCACGGAATGCAAACTAATGATTTAATCACACATATATTTTTTACTCAACTTAAGATGGCTGTTCAATTCATCCTAGAAAATCACTGGAAACACCAGCGCGCCTCGTTAAGAATAATTATCCACGTACCGCGTTTACTGTGCATGTGTTATTTTAGTGAACATAAATTCAACAGTGCGTACGTAAAATTTTCGGAAAACATGTCGGTCCATGCATACACTCCATTTATAACCACTTATCCATGCAATACAGAGTCACTGTAAAACTACCCCAAGAAACAGACACACGTACGGCAAGGGCACCGTGTGTGGGATTTCAGTGCATCACAGCATACAAGTTATTAACAATTCAGAAATTGCAGTTCTTCTATTCGGATTTTTCTGGGTAGTAAACATTTGCTTACGTTTACTTATACTACCTATCGTCGGAACAACGAACTTAAATGGGTTTTTTTTTAAGGGAAGCTTAATTTTAAGCTCCTGCTCCAATACTGCTTACACTTGTACCTAGGATTTCACTGGAAGCTCACCCTGTACCAATCGACTCCTTACCAGCCGTATGTTTGTAATGTGCTATTTTCCTTACTTGTACGTCGCGTTGGACAATACCGTGTGCTAAATATGTAATATGTAAATTATCTAAATTATATTATTTTGGAAGTTTTAATATTTTTATGTGCCATGTTTTCTATTATTTTCGCAACAAAGTATATCTTTCGGTCAAAGTCAGTTATTCCAGAGATGAACTGTATATTTTTTGCATTCTGTGACCGATAAAAAAAGAGCAATCGTGAAAAACCGTAAACTATGGCGATGACCAGCATATTTCTTTGGTCAGGATAACTCATAATTTCCGGTAGCTCGTATTATGGCAAATACGGAACGCCCCTCGCAAGCGGTTCCGCCTTTTCAATATGGCTACTTCCAACAGCCACGGCTTTGGTTCTCTGTCCTGCTTTCCGGCTATTAAAGTTTTGCTCATATGCTTGTCCGCGGTCATGCTGGTCTCTTCTTCCAAGGAAAGAACTAAAACAGCGGATTTCAACGTAAAACCGGGAGGAGTTGTGCACACGTTCTCGCAAAAAATTGTGAGTAACGGTGGAGGCGAGACGAGCAATTAGCAAATGCATATAATAGTTATTATAAATAATAAATCGATGTGTTTAACCACGCTTGCTTGTACCTATGTACCCGCACAATGTGACGTGGACAGAAGAGCTTAGGTAGGTCTTGCATGCGGAATTGGGCGATCAGTGTAGTGTAGCTATATGTTCATAACTCTCTCTAACCATCACAGAACTGTGTTTAAAATGTCCAGTAGCGTAAGGAAGGAGAGCTGTAAAGTTAAATCCGTAAAGAAGGAGCAGCATTCAATGCATAGTGTACTGTCTGTATTTATCGCTTTTTAACCTATATAACTGACACGTCAGGACTTTTATGAATGAAGATCTTGTAAGCTGCGCCCCATAACCCTGCTTTGTACATCTTTTTTCGCAGAGAGACTACGAGTGTTCTTTCACCTATGCGTCGCAGGGTGGAACCAATGAGGTGAGTGCGTTTCTGGCTTCAGCCAATCAGAATGTAACGCGCTGTCAACGCTCAGTGGACAGCCTGATGAGGGCAGCCATTGGACGCGTCGTTCCGCTATGACGCTAACGCCTCGCTTGAATGAATTTGTTTAAATTTTATTTACAGCAATGGCAAATGAGCGTGGGACTCAGTGATGATGACAAGCTGTTTTCCTGCTCTGTGTGGAGGTATGTGCTGGTGCATTCTGTCTCCTGCATCTTGGACCCAATTGTGGACACACTCAGCTCTTAAATTGTTATAAAGATGTGGAATGTCACTTTATGATTTGTGCATAGACTGTGGGGGGAAAAAACACCCTGTGACTGCAGCATGTGGCTCAGTGGGCTAAGATTCTCTGCCTGTGATCAGAAGGTTGCAGGTTCAAGCCTGGCTTCAGCAAAATAGTCACATGTCCGTAGGCCCTTTAGCAAGGCCCTTAATACACTCACTGCTTGGGCGCCGCGGTAGGTGGCTGTGCTCAGCTGCATGTATGTCTGTTTGTCATGGAGAACAAGATAGAGTATTTAAAAAAGAGAATTTGCCTGCAGGGATCAATAAAAGTGTTATTAAGAGTAGTAATAATATCAGTAATAATAGTTGAAATGGCAGTTTCTTTCAAATTATGTCAGCTGTTTATCTTTCTTGTCTTGATAGGCCCCAGGGGAAGTCCTACCTGTTTTTCACCCAATTTAAGGCCGAGGTTAAAGGAGCCAAGATCGAGTACGCCAGTGCATTTGTGAGTATTGTGTTTTTGTCTCATTATGCTTTTAATGCCCTTGGCAGCAGACCAGTTAAGAGGCAAATTCTCTGTAGTTCTCCGCAATCCAGTCACTTTGCTTATGTTCTGCTTCCAGGCTTTTTTTCCGATCCTGTTTAATGGCACATTTTTGAACATTATCTCCCTTTAAAGTCTCAGGCAGGTGTTGGAGGACAGAAAGATGTACCTTTGAAAGAGGAGGAGTATGTAACTGGAGAGTCAGCAGGTACGGCAGTAATGGCTTGTAATGCCAGATGCGATGCTTCTTTCTCGGGTCTACAGATGGGAGTCTAGCGTGTGGCAAAACCTACAGGGTAACTTAGCTCACTGAGCATTAAGTGGATGCCTATGTGGATCAATGCATTATGGCGTTACTCTGCAATGCAAAACGTAAACGGGTCCAGGATTAAATCCCTTACAAGAAAAAGCAAGATTCATAGTGTGGACATTGTTCTCCTGTTTACTAATTGACTGTGTCAATCCACATATTTGCAGAGTTGTGTAAATATAATCATCTTCTTATACCCCTTCAGTGATCCAAAAGGATGGGAAGTTTCGTGCTGAGCTCTCCAAACTGATCATCATTGCCCGCACACAACACGACGAACTCTGATCATGTGGTACAAGTGTAACCTGGAGTGACCCAAATTATTGTGGTGGAGGGAACGTGCTGCAGATTTCCTAGGACTGTAGCTGCTAATCTGCATTGGGGTGGAGGTGGGTGCTGGGTTTTTGGGAGAAAATGCAGTCTTGTTCACCGAAACCCTGCCAACCCCTGCTGATGATTAAATGGTTACTGACAGAGTTAGATGTGGGTTACTTGGTGTAATTGGGATGAGAGATGTAAGTTTAGAAGGTTGGGTGTTTCAACAGCAAGTGGAGCTGTGAACTTGGGATATTTATCTCCCATTTCCTTACAGCATATGGACGACAATTCAAACGCCAACCATGAGGAGTGCTGCACACTATACTAGAAGTTGTATAATAGGGGATCTGTTTATATTCTCTTTCAATTTTACTATGAACAGATATACCAATAAACGATAAATGATTGACAAAGGTGTGATTCTGAATTTATTTCATCTTTATGGTAATTACGTTCCCGTGTGTTTTATTAATATAAACTGTTTCGTTACGATTTACGCATATTTCCGCAAATTATAATTAATTAATACAACACTGCTCCCATACTTCATGTGCGCAGACGCCGTCCCGTAAATGCGCATGCTCGGAAGTGACGACACATACGCTACGTGGTCAGGAAGACGGTGAATTCTGTCAACATGGCGTCGCAGCAGGGAGAAGTAGACGAGCTATTCGACGTGAAAAATGCTTATTATATCGGAAGCTATCAGCAATGCATCAATGAAGCACAGAAAGTTAAGGTATACAATCATAAGAACAGCAATCTGATTTCGAGAGACTCTATGAACATGCTGTAATCTCAGTCATACTCATTACATACAATATTTTTTCTTTAATATTTCGCATTTTATGCGTTTTACATCTAATTTACGCTTTAGATCACGGTTTCTCTCCACTGTGACTTATGTTGACTTTCGATCCGGCGTCAATAGTCGCGATGCGGATGTGAAAATGTAAACAGTACCGTATCTTACCTCTTTTCAGCCGTCGAGCCCAGAGAAGGAGATCGAAAGAGACACGTTTCTGTACCGAGCTTATATAGCCCAGGCAAGTTAACCCGTTTACGTTAACCGGTTTCCTAAGTCCCCTTTTTCTAACATTTGTCTGAGTATCAGTGTTGCTAACGGCTGGCTCGTCCATCATTAGCTGTGAAAGGACCCGTGTGTGGGGGTGTGCAAAAATAAAACAATAATTGGGTAGTTGAACGGGTCAGTATGTTTTATAAATGTGTGAGGATTTCTCCAGGTCCCTGTGATCCCGCTCATTCTTTTTTAGAGGAAGTATGGCGTTGTTCTGGAAGATGTGAAGCTGAGCTCCCCCGTCGAGTTGCAGGCTGTGCGGATGTATGCTGAATACTTGTCCGCCGAGGGCAAGAGGTCAGCGGGTATATTTAATGTAATATGTGAGGGCAGGTTAATGTGGATCATGAGGTCTTAGTGTTGAAAGCTCAGACTGAGGAGGAGGTGGCGTGGCCTGGTAACAAAACCGTGTCCGTGTCTTTCTGAAGGGACGCCATCGTGGCGGATCTCGACAAGAAGATGGCCAAGAGCGTGGATGCCGCAAACACAACCTTCCTGCTCATGGCCGCTTCCATATACTTCCAGGAGATGAACACTGACATGGCACTGCGCACCCTGCATCAGGGTGACAGCTTGGAGTGGTAGGAGCTGGGGGCAGAGCCAGGCTGTGGGGGTGGGTCTGCAGCAGTGGGAGGTGAGGTTACGGGGGTCTTCCACAAAGCAGGATTTCTTGCTTTGCCGGATAACTTTTCAGATTTAAGGTAGTTTGGACTAAACGTATGTGAACGCGTATGACGTTCATTTAGCCCAAACTATATTAAACCCAGCAAGTTGTCTGGCTAAGAAAGAAATCCTGCTTTGTGGAACACTCCCCAGGTCACAGAAGAGACGTTTTTATCCAATTACTGTGTGTGGATCAGGGGCATGTATTACAAAGCAAGATAACTTGTCAGATTTAAGGTCCCCCAAATACAATGGACATTGTCTTTGTTCACTTACATTTAGCACCTACTACCTTAAATCTGACATTATGTTGCTAACCCAATAATCTAGCTTCGTGATACAGCCCCCAGGTACTTAACCCTTTCTTTCCTCCTCCACAGTATGGGCATGACTATTCAGGTCCTGCTGAAACTGGATCGACTGGATCTGGCCAGGTATGGTTCCTAAATGAGGTGTAAAATGTTTAAGGCCCTGCTTCTCTGGGAATGATGCCATTCTGCATCCTGTGATTTTGACATCTGGAGACCCCTGCTGGTCCTCAGGTGGCACAGCAGCGGTGCCTGATGATTTTCTTTTCTTTTGCCGGGTTCGTGCACAGGAAAGAGCTGAAGAAGATGCAGGAGCGGGATGAGGATGCCACACTGACCCAGCTGGCCACCGCCTGGGTCAACCTGGCCATGGTGAGTGTCGCTCACATTCCCAGCGTCCTCTTGTCTTTCGGGAGGTCCGTTCATCTGCCCGGAGACACACGCCTTTTAAAATTGTGTTTCCTGTGGAATAGGGTGGCGAGAAACTGCAGGACGCCTATTACATCTTCCAAGAAATGTCAGACAAATACTCTGCGACGCTGCTCCTGCTGAATGGTCAGGCTGCGTGTCACATGGCACAGAACAAGTGGGAGGAGGCTGAGGGGGTGTTACAGGAGGCACTGGACAAGGTGAGGCCACTGGGGACTAATACAGCCCTCTGGCACTGCCTCTAGCCAGCCTGTAGGTGGTGCTAAATGCCCATTGCATTATGCAGCCACCCTGGCATTTGATTGGACGGGTCTCACCATCATTGTTTGTCACCTCTGTGCCCTAACAGGACAGCAGCCACCCTGAGACGCTGATTAACCTCATCGTTTTGACGCAGCACCTGGGAAAAGTTCCAGAGGTGAGACCAGCTTCTGTCGTGTCCATCATGGTCTCAATACAGTAGCCCCCCCCCCCCCCATTTTAATCTTAATCTTAATCTTTATCTTTCTATAAACAATGATATTGTAATTTGTTTATAGGCTTAACGTTTCAAAATTTTGTTATATTTAAAAAAAAAAAAATCCAAAAAATATTTCCTTACTGTGTGCTGAAGATGATGATGATGATGATGAAGATGATTGATTTCTTTGTGTAGGTAACAAACCGCTACTTGTCTCAGATGAAGGATGCACACAGGACGCAGCCTTTCATTAAGGACTATTTCATCAAGGTGCGATATTCCGTATTCTGCTTCCAGGCCTCCTGCGTTTCCCACCACGTCCTCAGTTAAATACTCCATCTATCTCTCTTTCAGGAGAATGAATTTGACCGTCTGGCCATGCAGTACGCCCCCGGCGTTTAGGACGCTGGCCCAGCCCGGAAAAAGTCTTCATACCCGGCAAACACGACACGCTGGAGTTTATAACTTAGATCTATTTTCACTTCATGTCTTTACTTACAGTCCCCTATATGTCATGTAGATAATGTAAAGCGTTCCAGTTTGGCATAAATAAAATCTCATCTCCTGTAGATGGCGCTGCTGTGTCGTGTTTCTTTATAAAAGATGTCGATTGGGACCTGTGACGTTTTTGGGTTTTTTTTTTACGGTTTTGGGCTGTCAGTCACACACACATCCTCTACGCGTATTAATGCGATAGCAGGCTGGGTGACATGGGATTTGAAAGAAGAAAATTGAGATTAAAGCGCTAGGGCTGGAAAGACGCTATATAGAGAAGCCCTAATGGTGCGGGACTGGCCCTTTAAATGGATGCGGCTCAAAAATAAGACCATGCGGACGTCACCCCGACGAGACTGTATTCGCTTCACCCCGATAGACGATCAGGCGACTCCAGGACCCCGATAAGCGGCTCGTTTTTCGCGAAGACCCTTTTCATAAACCCCACAGGCGATGCGTCGCCATGCTTGCGCTCTCCGGCTGCTGACCGAGGATACGTGACGCTCAGAAACACGCGTCCGCCGGGTTTTTCATTTCAGGTTCCCCGCCCCCCAATCCGCTCCCCCCGATCCAAGCGCGTTACCCCCTATGGATCCTCGTCGTGGATATTATATAACACCAGGGGGGCGCTGATCGGGCCCTGAGGGGAGAACAGTCGGTGCGCATTTTAAGGCGCAAACCCGGGGACTTATGTGTGGCTTCGGGGAGCGCAAAATGCGAGATGAGAAGCGACGCATCTGGCCGCGGGTGTATCCGAGCTGACCGTATCCCGGCGCATTGCTTTCGTCCCTAGTCATGACTCGTGCGGATTTTTCTGGCGTGCATTTTATCCGGAAACGCGTCTGATGGTGCATCTTTCCTGCGGACGCTGCTGGGGCGCGTGGATGACAATCCGGTATTTCTTGGACAAAGATTGAAGGTTTAAAGAGACTGACAGGAAGCTCTGATCGGGAGGTATCTAGTACGAGTCAGCGTTATAACCACTGTAGTAGTAGTAATAATAAAAAGGACAGCAGTAAACTGGACATTTGAAGAAACACGGAGCCGTGATGGAGCGCCATAACGAGGACGGCCGCATCCTCCTAAGTGAGGGGGAGCCTATGCCAGGATACGCGGAGCTCATTAGCCGCGGATACGCCGTCATGCTGGCCGCCCTGAAGGACTGCACTGACTGCGGGTGGCAGTTGTCCCAGAAGACGCTCATGACCAATGCCCACATCACCTGGGCTGAGCTGGCTCTCTTTCTTCTGTGCACCGTGTTCTGGACGGCGATGCGCAGGGGGATGACATCTTACGTCTTTCAGGTACATCGGTGTGTGTGTCTGTGTGTGTGTGTGAGAGAGAGAGGCTCGGGGCTGACTATGACCCAGCTTATTTTGTCTTTTTAAGTCTACCTTTTAACTTTTTCAAAATCCAGATTGACTGGTTCACTGATTATTTTTGTCTTTCTGATTTTCTTTCTTTTTTATTGTTCTAGATTTTCTGTCTTTGCCAACAATGTCATCATCCACAATCCTAGTTTTCAGGGTGGGACCCATTACCCCTCCTAGGAATCGTTATTCCAATCAATAATTCTGGCTTCCAACCAGGTCTCTGGTAACCCGAAAAGATTCTGCAGACGAGACACATGTCTACACTCCCTGGCAGACATCCCGGATGGGTTAGACTGCTCAGTTCGAAGTTATGTTACCGTGTGTCTGCTCTCTCATTGCCATTAAATCTGTTCTCTTCCCCCATTCTTCAGGTCGTCAGTGTTTATCACTACATATGAGGACAGCCTTGATTTTTAATCTTGTTTCCCCTCCCTAGCAGCCATATGTCTGCACCCTGCATACACTCTTATGGCCAGTCATAGCTAAGCTTCCATATCTTAGAGGATCATGGGAAAATGAGTCCAGTGACAAGCTGTGTGTGAGAATATCATAACAATAATTGATGCTTCATTGATCCCTGTTGGGAAATTGTCTTTATGCCTCCCCTAGCTTGCTCTTTGTAGAATAAACTGGCTGTGAAGGGCAGCCACCTGTTATGGTACCCAGGAAGGGTTAGGGACCTTGCCGACGTGCTGAGGCTGGGTTTAAACTAGTGACCTTCTGATTACAGGCACATTGGCTTAGGCCACTCAGCCTCATGCTACCCACCATGTGGGAAGTTCTTCTATCCCAGCCTTTCTATTATCAGGGCTACCCCCCCACACACACACACACACACACACTCCCGACACTCCAGGGGTCACACACCTCAGTACCAGAGTGATGGCGATGGACCGCAAGCTACGGACCCTCGTCCGAGGACAGCGGCATGTCCGCCGCACACAAGCCCCTGTCGGCTTGGCTTTTCTGGCATTTTCTCTGACGGTTGCTGCCTATGATGTGGCTGCCTTTTGAATGCACTTCTCTTTCGACCTGCCTGGTTATGTAACGGACTCCACACTGCCAGCTCAGGGGCAAAGGAAGCGGGGCGTCCCAACGAGAGCCCCTGACCTACATTACTCCTTTCACAGATCCATCTGGGCTGGAGGAAGGGCATTTTGCCGTCGTCCAGAGGGGGGCTCCATGGTTTATGGCTGTCCTGGGGCACTTTCATGCATGTGCTCACTCAGGATGAAACCCAGGAGATTCAGCTAACCTTGCTTAATAAAAAATTAAACCTAGAGTTGCCGCCTATATTTTACAGGATCTTTCAGCATTGAAAAATAAAATGCTGTGCTCCATTTTAAGCCTCTAAGAGATTCAATTTGTCCTGTATTTTCATGTTCTGACCAAAATACAGTTTAATCTGAACCGATTCCCCTTCACTTTAGCAATAGCAGGGCTCCTCCTGACAGGGTTACTGTGCCTCTCTGGGCGTCTATCATGTCCCTCCTCTTCTTTGCCCCTGGACTCCCGGTGGCTGGATTTTCAGCGGCACGGGAAAGGTGGGAAACATGCACAGTATGGTCGGCTAAACCCCTTAAGCCACATTTCTGATGAACATTTTTAGGTGGACAAATGCAGGTTATGTTACATTTAGTGTAATTTGGGCTGCTGGTCCAGGTTCCCAGGAGGACTGGCTGTTGTACCTTTGTGCCAGGGCTGTGCTTGCGGGTCAAATTTCCGGGCAGCCAAAAGGGGCAAAGGACCAGAACGACAATGGTAATGCAGGTAATAATAATTCCGGGGGCTTAGTTAGCCCCATCTCCACTTGGGTCGACTTCCCTCCCACCCGATCCATGGCTCAGCCAAGAGGACAAGCAGACCATTGTATGAAACCTTGGGGGAAGTTTGGCAACATCGCCGCAGGATACACCATCAATCACAAGCTGCCGTCTGTCCCAGTTGATGTTCCCCATGATTCCCGGCTGCTGGATTTGTGTCCGTCCTCCGGACACTGGTGCTCGTGTGACCACGCTGTGAGCTGGGATTCGGTCGTGCCCTTTGCCACTGTGCCCTCCAAGGTCGGTTCTGACAGGCTGGCCCTGCCTGCTTCCCCCCTTCCATCCCTCTGAGCCGCCCAGAGATCCTCCGGTGATGCAGCAAACGCCACAAATTCTTCCTGTTTTCCAGTGAATGGCTGAAGAGATACAAGGCAGAGTCCCAGAACATCTTGGCTTTTATAGGAAAAACTACTGAGCTGGAATCGGCTCAGACTGGACGAGGGACCAGAGCCCCACCATCAAGGCCTCCGCTGCCATGGTTCTTGTTGACACACCAGGGGGGAGGTACTCAGGGGTGGGGCTGGGAGGCCAGTTCTGTACCCCAGCAGACAGATATATTTACCTGCATTAATACAGTGTCCCTGCACTGGATTTTAATGTAAATCACTACATTTTGCATTTATTTGGTCTGTGGTCTGTGCTCTGTGGTTTGTGGTCTGTGCTCTGTGCGTGTTTGTGTATTTTTTTTCACGCTGAGACACGGGGGTGGGATTGGGGGATAGGATACGATCAGAAGCTGAGGAGCGACCGAGTGCAGCCGGCAAGCATGGAAAGAATGCCTCACAATCACCATGGCAACGCAGGCTGCTGTTACCACGGAGACCTTTGGAAAAATAAGAACTTACGAGGAATCCGTTGTGGCTGCTGGGCCGTCAGCCACAAACTTCCGGATCATTCGTTTAGGGTGAAAGTGATACACAGGGCAGACACGGCCATTTGTGATCGGCTGACCCACAATGAGCAGACTGATCTTCAGTCATGAGGGTGTGTTGGGTTCTGGACACCATTTCCTCTGTCTGTTGTGCCTGTCCGGGTCATACTGGGAAACATCGAGCTCCTGGACAGCTGTGTGTGTCTGACTGCCTGTCTGTCTGTGTCACTGACCGTCTGACTGACTGCCTGTCTGTCTGTGTCACTGACCATCTGACTGACTGCCTGTC
>JABFEA020000046.1:14757613-14771261 GCA_019775915.2 Cyphomyrus plagiostoma
GTCTGTCTGTGTCACTGACCATCTGACTGACTGACTGCCTGTCTGTCTGTCTGTGTCACTGACCATCTGACTGACTGACTGCCTGTCTGTCTGTCTGTGTCACTGACCATCTGACTGACTGCCTGTCTGTCTGTGTCACTGATCATCTGACTCACTGACTGCCTGTCTGTCTGTCTGTGTCACTGACCATCTGACTGACTGCCTGTCTGTCTGTGTCACTGACCATCTGACTGACTGCCTGTCTGTCTGTGTCACTGACCGTCTGACTGACTGCCTGTCTGTCTGTGTCACTGATCATCTGACTCACTGACTGCCTGTCTGTCTGTGTCACTGACCATCTGACTCACTGACTGCCTGTCTGTCTGTGTCACTGATTGTCTGACTGACTGCCTGTCTGTCTGTGTCACTGATCATCTGACTGACTGCCTGTCTGTCTGTGTCACTGACTGTCTGACTGACTGCCTGTCTGTCTGTGTCCCTGACTGTCTGACTCACTGACTGCCTGTCTGTCTGTGTCACTGACCATCTGACTGACTGACTGCCTGTCTGTCTGTCTGTGTCACTGACCGTCTGACTGACTGCCTGTCTGTCTGTGTCACTGACCATCTGACTGACTGCCTGTCTGTCTGTGTCCCTGACTGTCTGACTCACTGACTGCCTGTCTGTCTGTGTCACTGTCCATCTGTTTGTCTGACTGTCTGTCTGTCTGTCTGTCTGTCTGTCTGACTATGTCTCTGACCATTGTTGCCATCTTTCTTCCCCATTCAGCCTCTCGCTCGCTGGTCTCGCCTGCAGCCCAAAGATGCGACCAAGATGCCAGAGAGTGCCTGGAAGCTGACCTTCTACACACTGGCCTGGTCCTACAGCGCATACCTGCTGTTCTTCGCAGGATACTCCTTCTTCCAGGACCCCGGGTCTGCGTTCCATGGTATGAAAGGGCCCTCCGAGTATCCCCCTTGGTACAGTGTACTATTCAATGGCAAAGTTCATGTCAAGCACATACATAAGAGTATTCCTGTTACTGTGGGTGGAATACGGTTGAGGTACTTGTTGACTGCGCCCCCTGGTGGCTCGTTTGTTTTGGCTAGGCTGGCAGAGCGGCATGCCGGTGCCCCGTGACATTGCCATTGCCTACCTGATCCAGGGCAGCTTCTATGGCCACTCGGTATACGCCACCCTGTACATGGATGCCTGGAGGCGGGACTCTGTCGTCATGCTGGCCCATCACCTCATCACGCTGGCACTCATCGCATTCTCCTATGCCTTCAGGTGGGGGCGCTCTCATCCTCCAAAACCCCAGGGGTTAGGCTTACAAAAAAACATATTGGCCAGGTAAGTGGCCAGAAAATCTACTGATCCACAGAGGTGGATAGTTCAGGTCCAGAAAATAAAAATCCAGACCAAGATTTTGTTTCAACCAATCATTTGAGTGTAAAGAGACACACTCACAGAGTACTTAGCTGGTTGGTTGAAACAAAATCTTGGTCTGGATTTTTACTTTCTGGACCTCAGCTATCTACTCATGCCAGTCCGATTTATCTCACTGATGGTCCAGTAACCAGGTTACCCATGTAGCTCCAGGCTCTTGTTAGGGTGATTTAAGGTGTTAGTTGTCCAGACTAGTCTAGGGGGGGGCGCTGGGGGGGGGTCAGAAGTCACAGCGCTGATGTTCACCACAAATGGCCTTGAGCTCGGGAACGGCACTGTAACCAGAGCCAACGCCCTCTGAACGGGCACGAGGCTGCTCGGGCCTGCGTTCAACCTGACAACCTTTGGCCCCCCTGCCCAACAGGTACCACAATGTGGGTGTCCTGGTCCTCTTCCTCCATGACATCAGCGACGTGCAGCTGGAGCTCACCAAGCTCAACGTCTACTTCAAGAGCCGCGGCGGGGGGCGCCACCTTGTCAACGAGGTCGTCTCCAACCTGGGCTGCGTCAGCTTCAGCTTCAGCTGGTGAGGCCCCTACCCATCCGGCATGGTTGGCAGCCCCTGGTGTCGCCGCCAAGGTTCACCCCCCTAACACGTCTCCCGACAGGTTCTGGTTTCGCCTTTACTGGTTCCCGCTCAAAGTGCTCTATGCCACCTGTATCACCAGCTTGGAAGCCGTCCCCAACATCCCTTTGTACTTCTTCTTCAACTTCCTCCTATTCCTGCTGCTTCTAATGAACATCTACTGGTTCCTGGTGAGTTGGTCTGCAACTCCATAGCTCATGAGTGGATGATGGGCAGATGATGGGCGGGTGAGCCCACCACCAGGGCACCGAGACTGAAACATCAGACACAGCTTCAGAACCCCTCATAGAGCCTCCTCTCCCTAAGCCGTGGGTGTGTCTTACATTGGGAAGCCCTGTAACTTGCTTCCCCCAGCCTCCTCACCCCCTGTCTGCACCCCTTCGCAGTTCATCCTGCTGTTCGTGGCAAAGGTGCTCACGGGAAAGATGTCGGAGCTCAGCGACGTGAGGGAGTACGAGGAGGAGGGCGAGCCGAGGAAGGTGCCGTTTGTCAGCGAGCCGGACGCAAATGGGTGAGTGCTGCATTGTGGGTAATCGCACATGAAGGATACAGCCTGATCCAAAACATCGAGCTGTTTCTTTGATTGCTTCTCTTACAGCTCATTGGCTGACTTGTTTCCATACATGTCTTACAGGAAGTATATGCAGAACGGTGCGGCGAAGGACAAGAATCTCTGAGAGCCTCGCTGTTGCCTCCTGTTGCACTTAGCTGTAACTGCAAGATGGCAGCTTGGTGGAAATCATTTGTAACAGGCACTATTAGCTGGATTTGCAAAAAAAAAAAAGTATTAGGCTATGAAACATTTGCATAATTGTTTTATTTAATTGTATTTACTAGCACTGTGAATGTGGTTTTAAGTAAATTATGCCCACAGGGACTGATAAGGGATCATAGTGACCAAAGGTGAATAGTTCAAGTCCAGAAACTAAAAATCTGGACCAAGATTTTGTTTCATCCAACCACTTGAGCATAAAGAGTCACAGTAACTCAGCTGGTTGGTTAGAACAAAATCTTGGTCTGGATTTTTGCTTTCTGGACCTGGACTGTACAGCTGTGATAGTGACCTTAACTTGATCCTGAATCAGTCGTTAAGGGGATTATTAAGGGCTGTGCGGTATTTCAGATGGCTTTTTATCTCAAGGAAGTTATGTGGTCATAGAGCGATTCTGAGCCTTGGACTGACAGCCAGCCAGTGAGACGGCCGTAATGTCCGTTGAAGTGAAGCACAGATAGGCGGCACTGTCAGGGAGACCTGTCAGGCTTCCACAGCGGCCAAGAGAAACATAAGAACATACCTTCTGTTAAAGGGAATACCATTCACCACGGCCCCGACAGGTAGCTGGCAGACGAACATACCCTCCAAGCGAATCAAGTAACAGCTGTGCCCTCTGTGAGAGAGACTTGCCAGCTGGCCCCGCCCTCTCCCATGGCACCCAGAGACCCTCTGGGTGTTTCTCAATACCAAGAATGCAAACGTCGTATTTGGTTTTGGTCTTGGCAAGAGTGACCTTACTAGCTTGATCAAGGGGTTGGTCTTGCCCTGAGATTTTTACCATCCTCTGTACTTCTGTTCTTAGTATTGGAACTGGTCTTCGACAGTGGAGTGGAACTGGTCTTCGACAGTGGAAGGTGACGTGAAACGGTTACGCGAGAACTCAAGTACGGTTAGATACACATTTTGAGAAACTCCCGCTGTCTGCCATTTTTTTGGGTGGGTGCACATAGACAGGAAATGATGTCACATGGACACACCTGTTTGCACAGGACTGGATGCATGTCAGGCTGAAGTAGTTTGTTTGGTAGTTATTTGTATTTACTTTTAATTTGATTATCAGGTGTATAAGGATTTAAATGTCATTTAACAGGTTTGTTAATGGGAAGCAGATGCTGGTAATAAGGACTGATCCATGAGTGTCTGAAGACACAATAGGTACAGCTGTGGATTTTACAGGAAAATCTGGCCAGGGTTTGCTTGTTTTAATAGTATTACTGAAAATTGTGGAGAGTCAGGGATAATCATAAGCGCTTAGATAAATTTATAGGTACTGAGGTTTTATAAACGTGTTGTACTGTTTTAGTTTTGTGCAAGAATCTCCTAACTCAGTTCAGTGACTTATTGTAGGTATGAGGACTATGTTTGTCTTCATTATAAATATCACCAAATCTCCGACCAGGGGCACAGAGGTTTAAGGAGAGGGGGGGTGTCATGATGAGATCAGAATTGAGTGTTAGAAGTAAAGAAGGGCAGATATCCTGGCCATTTTTCCCCCTCCACACCATCTAACCCAGAGCGTGGCATTACGTCCGCATCGTGGTTGGTTCGTGTTTCACGTTTGTTCACACGCGGTTTACCCAGGAATGGCTTAGGTGTCTGTCGGACATTGGCTTGTGTTCTCTGCTTTCGTTGGTCTTGGAGTTTCCGGCTGGACGTGGCCGCACACCTTGCGCATGGCACTTTTCCCGTGTCTACGGCCTGCAAACTCCTCGGCCCCGTTACACGTAATTCCCAGTGTCCCGCACACATGACGTTTTTTTTGGGGGGTGCTGATCCATATGGGGTCACTGTACCGAGCTCAGAAACCCCACATTTCCGGGTCGTCTCCCAAAGGGTAAATCGTTAAAATCGTAAAGGGTAAAGAATATCTTCTGAAAGTGTTATATTTCAGTATCAGGCTTGTGCCAAAACCCATATTCCCCCATAATGCCCCGGGAGAGCAGATCTGAATAGAATATTAGGGTGTTTTCCTACAGGGAGTCGGATCATCTACCCTCAACCTCTCTACCCTCCTTGTTTGGTGAAAATTACCAGGTACTAAAATATTTTTTGCAATAAAATGATTATAACATGCGCCATGTGTGTTGTGTAGTTATCTCCATTGTGTAGAAAACTGTAAGCCTCTGACTCACACCATGATGTCCATACACTCGTGGCCAAGCCTGTCAGGAATTCGGTACAGTGTCAACGAGCTCACAGAACTACGGCAAATAAGTCTTTGCATACCAGCGCCCACATGCTGCACTTCCATTTTAAAGCTGAAGGGGGCACAGATGTTACACAATTGGTAGAATTTCAACTTGGCACACATTTACAATAATTCTATAATGACGTTATTGCAGATTTTATTAATTACCCATGGAGGCTTGGTGCCTTATTCAGTTAAGATGACAGTAATCGGAAGTAACCCCTACAACAGATGAGTGAGTACGGTCATGATAAGGTACCGTGTGGTTCTTACAACACTCTGTCATGGATACACAACCTCATGCATTTACGTAAATGTCCATAATCTGACCAGTAAAGCGATAAAGTGACCCTAATGACAGTGGATTGAAGAGATTTTGCGTTTTAATGTTATTATGACGTAGCTCTGGGGTCCGTCAAATGCAGCCCTAATCACCTCCGGAACAGTCAGAGACTAGCCCGCCTTAACAGACCAGACATGCTGTTTGTTTCATCTTCAGACCCACCCCGCAAGCACAGCTATGAAGTGATGGGGTGTGGGGGGGCGGCCTGGTGTTACTGAGCCTTAAGCTGCAGGTTTACAGGGGTAAACATTCAAGGCTGGACAGGAGTCACGTGCAGGAAATACAGGTGGTGTGTGTACGCCTGTGATTGGCTAGGGGTGGTACAGCGGATGTGTGGATGTCGATGGGCCTTAATGGGGGGTGGGGGGTGGCCACACAGAGCCGATGTCCCATTAAAGCTGAGTTAATGTGTTTGGGTGGCTGGCGCGCCCCTCATCACATCCTGTCACATTTCAGCACTGGGCCACCAGGGGGCATTATGTAGACACCTGCAGGAAGGGGAGGGGCATAGGGAACGGGGTTACCCTGGACACCACTTTGCGGCCCCTGCGTCTCGATGTTCCCGTCTTGTGTATCTATGGTAATCGCATTTCCTGACGCCGAGTACAAACCCCTCCGATCAGATGACAGCGCAAACGAGTTTACTGGCAACAGAATCCATGGGCTAACTTGCACCAGGACTGAACGTCACAGGCTCAGTGCACCACCATAGAGCCCCCCCCGTCCCGGGGGTGCCGCCGTCTCTCTGCTGCCTGTCTCCAGCCAGGCAGATGCATTAGGCTGATGCTGTGGTCTGGGGTGGCTGAGTGAGCGCATTAATGTCCATTGTCTGAGTTCATTTAGAGACCCGTTTGCCAAGATGTTCTCCGAGGTTTGCTGAGCTTCAGCCTAGAGAAGCACAGGGCCCCAGCAGAACTGGTCTATCCAAACTTAGACAACACAAAACAGGATGAAGCTGCCTGACTGGCTTTAGTTAAACAGGACCTTGATTGTACAATCTTATGCAATCATGATCATACAGTCAGTTTCAGTCATATGTTCTTTATCATATAGTCTCTGTCATACGTTCTTCATCATAAGATCTTGATTCTACTGTGTCAATCATACAGTCTTGATTGTGCAGTCTCAGTCATACAGTCATGATTGTACAGTCTTGGTCATATGTTTTGATCATGCAGTCTTGCTCGTAAGGTCTTGATTGTATATCCTCGGTCATAAAGTCATGATTGTACGGTCTTTTGTCATAAAATCTTGATTGTACAGTGTTACATGGTCTTGATTGCACAGTCTCGGTCATACAGTCTGGCTCATGCAGTGTCAGTCATGTGATCTTGATCATACAGTCTCAGTGTTGCGGTCTTGAGTGTTTGATCCAGGTCATCCTAAAGCTTTGTTGCCATCTATGGCCATGGCAACATGTCGCAGTGAGAGGAAGCAAAACCCCATAACTGGTCTGCCACTTCTCTTCTCTGATGCGGTTTGGTCCAATCCCCCACTCCTAGCCTCAGGTCCCACAGCACAGACAGCAGCTGGGAGCACAAGGTGCCCCCCCCCCCCCATATTCAGAGGAATGTGTATGAGTACAATGAGAACCTCGCATACTTTATCTTCAACATGTGAGGATATTCGGCGGATTCATCAGCAGAAGATGTCGGGAGCAGCTGGTGCTCATCCAACACCACCCCCACCTGCTGAAACGTGGACCCCAGCCCCCTCAGCAGCCCTACACACAGCTTACACTTAACTGTACCCAGGACCCGCAAACTGAGCGAATCCACGGGAGCCACTGAGGACCTGGAGGCTCTGGGTGCTCTTGTTGCCCGTGAGTGAGTCAGGTAACCTCACTGACCCCAGGAGACCATATTCACTTAAATACCGAGCGCGAACTGGACAACAAAGTCAAAGGGGAACGGAAAACACCGCGAGGAATTCGATTGTGCTCCGAAAGCTCAGGGTGAAGCAGGGAGATGACAACTGGGCCATTTTCACTCCATACCGATCTGGCTCCTACCAGACCTGGTTTTGATCTTCCAGTGCTCCATGGGAGGGGGGGGGCCTGCGCAGTTACCAAATCAACAACAGAGATAATGTCATTTCCTTCATTAAGGAGAAGAGATGCACTGCCCGCACAAGAGAGAGGACGCCTGCCCGGGGACTGCTGGGAAAACGTGTCAATTTCTTCTTCTGTGTTGCAGCGTGGCCATGAACGAAAATGCAGATGATTTGTAATACGTTAATAAAATAATCCATCAAATCATGTCAGTGTAATCCTGGATAAACCGTACTGAAATAACACTGAATCGTGGACAATTCAAATGAGTAATAATGCAATCAGTATGACATTTAAATTTTTGTAAGAGGAACTGTGATTTACTTATATGGCCAGCGTGTTATCTACAATTTTGAAGCGATGCCACAAGCAGAAAAAAAACATGGTGACAAAGATAAGTGAACCTCCAGCAAACACTTTGCTTGGATTGAAACCCATCAGAGACGTTGAAACGGTGGATAATGTGATGAATTTAGACTGGATTTCTGAGACAGTCCGGGTCTTTTAACCATGGGCGCTCTACAGATGCGCGCAGCTTTACAATACTCTCCACTCCGTGTTCGGCATTGGCAGATCCGTCCCTTTCCATTTGAGGCTATCGGGCCAGAGGGGAATTTGTTAAACACATGCTATTTAACCTGCAGGGCGCAGTGGTGCGTACTGACATCACTTCTTTTCGAGGATCCGGTGCAATTACTCACGCATTACTTACTTAGACATATTAAGACACGTTTTTATGAATGCATAAACCTGCCGGCATGTGCTGTTTTAGATACAAGTGTTTTAAGCAGGTAAATAAATAATATCCTGTATGGTTGCGTGCATGGGGGCGGGGGTTATGCATTAGAGCCATTGCTCTCTGACTGAGAGCTAATGCAATTGCTGTGCTGAAAAAAGTCTCAGCGGAGTATATGAGACAGAAAAAAACAGAGAGAGTAAATGAGAGAGAAAGCAGCGCCGCGTCCAGTAATCGCAGTACTTCCTATGGACAGTGATTCCCCTGGGACTACCAGCTAAAAGTCTCCTCTCCCCTCCTCCCTCTCTCTTTCTTTCTTTCCTTCCCTCCCCCTCTGCCTGTGTTTACGGATCGCCGGGGCGCACTGCGGGGCTGACTCGCCCTGCTGAGGAGGTAAACTCCAGGAGCGCACGGCTGCGGTACCCGGGGGCAGCGCCGGCGCTCGTTTGAACCTCCCCGGCTTGGCTCGTAAACCTTCCTCCAGTCCCAGTTCAGAATCGGGTAAGTAGGACTATAGTCGCTGCTTTTTTAATCCAATATCTCGTCTTTCAGTTTCAAGTCTCGTTTCTCTGACACTTTTAGATAGTTACTGCATAGCGGAATTTACTGAAATGTTCCAACTCTCCAACTTGCGCTACGCATTTAACGCGCAAAATAGCAGATGAAAGAAAGAGTCCGTATAGCCTACTTAATACTGCCCGGCTGGTTGGTGGCTACAAGCGGGCGAAACGGACAAAAAAGTCTCCTGGGCATCCACCCGTCCCGTGAGGCTTCGGCTGCAAATGGATTTCCACTGGCACCTTCTCCTCAGAAGCGTAAGCGCTGACGGTCGCGGATAGTAGGAGTTCTGCAAGTATGAAAAACATGCCGCGCACACGCCGTTTCTCAGACACATTTTTTTAAAAGTACTTCTGGGTTTTGGCACAATGTCTGCACCTGGTACTCTAATGTCCCACCATGCCGGAGGGTGGCTCCTTTCCTGATGGAGCTTCTACGACCCACGATCTCATAGAAATGCCCTAGAGGATCCGTAGGGAGGGGGGCAGCTGAAGAATTTCACCCTTGTCTGTTGTTGTTTAAAGATGTTTTTATGGTGAAAAACAGGTGACCCCCACTGCCCCCTACCCTTGCTAGTATAATTCTTCTGATTATAATTATAGCTTTTAAAATACTTTAATGGCTGGATGATTATTATTATTATTATTATTATTATTATTATTATTATTATTATTATTGGGTGTATTTGGAACATGAAGCGGGGTTACCGAACTTGGGCGGGGTCGTCAGTGCACTTTGGCTCTGCGCAAGAGCGCCGGACTGAAAAGACAGCAGGTGGGTCTTACCGGATGGCCGGAGGGCTGCGAGCTTGCCCCTGCCCCCCAGGCCGTAACCACGCTAGGGTAGGCTGTCGAGAAGTAAAATATTACTGAAGGGGAGCAATTAGCTCATTCTTGTTGTTCACGATTGACCTAAGTAGTAAAATGCTTTACAGTCTGTGCTGCAATACTGGAAGAACATCCAGGCGCAGTCACGCAAGGCTGTTGCGGGCAGGGTGACCGCTAGGAGGCGCTTTGATTAAGGCGATTAAAAATATCCCAAGTGTCATGCTTGCACTGCCAGTTTACTTCCGAGTGCATCGTATTTAACCTACGTTATGTGACCATTACGTTTATATGAGTAACTATTAGAAACTCGTCGGGAATTAATCACCTGTTTTTGAATACCAATAAAATGGGACAGGGCAGTCTCTGTTTTTTACAAACCAAAAACTATATGAATTCGTTTCAGTTTTTAGCAATATGATTTTCAAATATGATCGGCTTTCACTGAGGGTGGCTGAAACGCAGACGGGACAATCCAAAAAATCAAACAGATTTATACTGTACATGGCGTCGGTGCATTTTGCCAGCAAGATGTGTGGCGCTCTCGTCAGCTTGGTGCGGCCGGGTGGGGCGAGCAGCCCGGGACGCGCCGTGCTCTTCCGCAGAGAGACGGCATCTTAAAGCCCGCAGCTGTTTCCACTTGTCTCCGCGAGGGTGGGGAGAAAATGACGTAATGAGATTTGGTAGCGAGTAAGTGAAGTTTTTCAACAGATGTGTACAGACTGTGGGCTGCTTCATCCGCTTTTATGCAAAGGACGCTGAACCCTCACAAGACAGGCAGGACGAAGTCCTAGTGATATCTAGTCCTTTTTTTGTATTAACAGTAATTGAGTTATGCTTCGGAACTTACTGTTATACCAAGCAGTTAACATGAGAACAATAAATACTATTTGGGAATCTAGATAATATGGGCTGATATATTTTATGTACGGTTTTGTTTGATGTAAAGGTGACTAGATTGGGGTGTTCATCAGTGGGTGAGTGAACACCATGTACCAGCCGTGGGTTAACGGCAGAGTGATTTCTCAGTTGTTTTCACTGCAATCAGTCCTTAATGGGGGGTCTCAAATTCAAAAGCCCTCCCCCAAATTCAAAAGCCCCCCCCCACATAAGTAAACGAGATTGTGGCCGGGGGGGGTTGGGTTCACGCCCCCAGTTTTCTAACTGGTGGATGTAGCTCTTTTATATAAAGGCTTACTGAAGTGTGGGGGTGTTTTTGCTTTGGCTGATGGCTGATTTGCTTTGACCTTCCGAGGGTCATAAACCCGCCCCAGACCTGTCCCCTGTCGGGCGCTGCCCCGCACCCACTACCGCTCCCGCACTTCTGCCCCTCTTATCATGCCGTTTGGTGAGGGAGTAGCCAAGTCTACAGTCAAGAATCAAGAATTTTTCTTATCATGGTGTAGAACATTGTTTCCCCATCTGGTCCCCAGGGACCTACAGACCACAGTTTTGCTCCCTCCCATGTCCCAGGACTGGATTGGGAAACACTGGTTTAAGGCAGTGTGACAGAGGAGCACCTTTCAGCCGCATAATATATAATCAATAAATAAAATGTGAGGTAGAGGATGGCAAAAATACAAAAACGGTATAAATGCATATATTTGCATCCAGCAGTGTCAGAATTGTACGTAAGCGACCTCTGTGAGTGTAGATGTCACTCCTGGCCATGCGACGGAGTGACGCAAAGCTGAAACCCTAAATGACACCGGTGCTGGGTTCTGAGCGCCACAGAGTCCAGGAGGATGAGTGGCACAGTTCAGGGACGAGGCCAAAAAACCTGTCAGCAGATCGGTGGGGTATGGATGCCTCAAGAGCCCTGACGAACCCTAATGCAGGCGCCCATTCCCACGTGAAGAGTGAACGCCAGCTTTGTTTCGGAGAGAAACCCTGTCTTGGAAGCAGAAGGAGCACCTATAGGGGCGAGGGAGGGCGTACCTCCCAACCCTGAGGTGTACCTCATGCCCCCACAGGTGCTCCGCCCACTTCCTGGCCCAGTGGGTGTGACCACTTTTGATCACTCAGGCACCTGGATGAAAAGACTTACTTTAGGGAGAAAGATTTGAACAGTTAAGGCCTGGAGCTTTTTGTGCTGCTGAATACGGGAGAGAATGTGTTTGTTAGCAGAGATAAAGCTGTACAGAGCAGCTGGGTGTGTCAGAGTGTCCCGCGGACGCCAGGCTCACGGGAGGGGGGGCGTCGACCCAGACGTGTTGCCAGTAATTAGCGTGTGTGAAACGCCTGTCACCAGCGGTCTGAGTCAGTCTCTCTCTCCTCTCTCACAGGGTCGAGCTGTCGGAGGTCACAGCTGGAGAACATCTGGAAGGGGGGGGGGAGCTACCAGGCTGGCTGCGGCGAGGAGGGTTCCTGGCACGGTGATTTGATACGAAGGCTAACAAAAATCACATTGCCAGGGATTTCCGCTTGGCCGCCGCCCTTCACAGCCCCCGTCAGGCCCCGCAGACCGGGGGGGGGGGGGGGACAAAGACACACAACCTTTGTGTTTCTCTGTTACTGCCTCGTAGGATCCACTTTAGTTTAATCACCGCGCAGCTCTTCATGGAGTAAACGCTCTCTCGGTTGGGTTGGTCTCGGTTCCCGCGGCTTGATGAAATGGCGGGTGTGACTAAAAGCCGCACGGAGGTAGGATCTGCAGAACGCAGGTCAGTCGCCACCAGTTACCTGACATCACTGACCTTCCCAGCCTCTGATTCCAGTCCAGGGTCAGGTCTAAGGTGCCCCCGGGTCCCTCTGAAGCCAGGGACCCTTCCTGCGGTGTAGTGCCACCTGCTGGTCGCCGGAGGCACAGAGCTTAGCTAATTGGCGAGCACTGTTCCCGTACACATGGTGTTCACAGTGGCTAAGTTCAGTACTTCAGCGAATCTGCAACTCTGCCGACTCCCCATCCCTTGCCTGGGTGCCCGTATGGGATGAGAGTGACATGCTGCTCGGGGCTGTGCCCTCGTGTGCCTACTGAACTGGTATCAGTGTGCCTGTGAAGTACTGGCTCAGTTCAGCAGGAACGTGAGTGGAGCTCCTGTCTGTGACGTCAGCCATCCACCGTACAATCAGCACGCAGTAAGCCAGCCTGGTCTTTCTGAATTTAAACCAACGTGTTCCTATATGTTAATAGTAACACTTGATAACTGTTAATCATGTAAATGAATAAAAAACATTGCTTGTGCATGCATTGACACGTCATGGTTGATGCACACTGTATGTGACGTCATTGCAGGCCATTAGGAATCCTACTGCCTTATGGAAGGTGTGTCGTGGCAGAAAGGAGGTTGGCAAACATTGCTTTAGAACTCTGCTGGGAATCATGCAGGTTCAGGGACCGAATCTGCCCTGTTTCTGTGCCCTCAGGGGTGCCAGGTCATGGGTGCATGTATGTGAGAGAGCAGGAGATGTCAACTGCTATTGGGGCAGGACAGAGGAAGGACTTGGACTTGTTGGAAGCGCTAACGTGTCTGAGGGATCACAGCTGCCCGGGGGGGTCCCAGAGGAGCCACGATGACCCCCCCCCCCCCCATTGAGCTAGGAGAACCAACCTGTGTTTGTTGCAAGAACACAATTACACTGTTTGGTGGGGAGGAGGGGGCTGTGATCTCTTGCTTTCTTGCTAAGCGAGTGATGCAGTGCGCTGTGAGGACCTCTGCTGGATAGAAACCAAACTAGCACATATATATTCTCACTGGCTGATTCATCGCTACTTTGTGCAGGTTATCACATCTGAGCGTAGCCATCTCTCCCAGGTCAGCAACAGTCTGAACCATGAACAAAACCTCTTCTAAACTAAATGAGGTAGGAGAGCCAGTGAGGCTCTTACCTCACAAGGCACATTTCAATCACCTTCTCAGGTATGTCAGTATTCATGCACGCTGAAATGTACCTGGTGGAAAACTGGAGCCCAAGCTCGCCCAAAACAACAGCCAGATCGGTGTAAAGTGCTTACAACAATAGGGTCACGGCTGCCAAAAACTGGAAAGGGGGGGGGGGTGATTATGAATGTGGACAACTGGGAACTTTTCAGAAGAAATGGTAATTTATGCGCGGGCGCCGGGCGGACTGGTACTCGAGCGCGGTTGTGGGGGAAGGGGGTGCGTTGGGGATGTCCGGGGGGGGTGAGGGTGGTGGAGGAGGCGGTAGCGGGGGGAGGC
>JABFEA020000046.1:14771361-14783313 GCA_019775915.2 Cyphomyrus plagiostoma
CCCCCCCCCCCCCCCCCCCCCCCCCCCCCCCCCCCCCCCGCCCCCCCCCCCCCCGGCCGGCGCCCACCGGTCAATTTTTCACAACAAATGTACTTTAACCCCCCCCCCCCACACACACACATACACAAGCACTTTTGAGGGGAAACATAAAACTTTGATAAATACCATCCCTAAATATGTTTGAATATCAGCCTGTAGCACTGACATCCACCATCATGAAGTGCTTCGAGTGAATGGTCATGGAAAACATCAATCCATCCTCCCACGACCTGATGCAGGTTGCATACAGGTCAAACAGGTCCAGAGATGATGCCATCTCTGCTGCTTTACATCCAGCCCTCACACACCTCGACTAAAAGAACTCAAATGTACGAATGCTGTTCCTCGACTTCAGCATTCAATACTATCGTTTCCCAGTAGCTTACTCACAAACTTGGACAACTGGAACTCAAAACATCCCTCTGTACCTGGGTGTTGGGCTTCCTGACAGGGAGGACATGAACAGTACGGGTCAGCAGCAACACCTCCAGAACCAGGATGCTCAGCACAGGGGCTCCATAGGGGTGTGTGCTAAGCCCACTACTCTTTACACTACTGACACACAACTGTGTGCCAACCTACAGCACGAACCACTTCGTCAAGTACGCAGATGACACAAATGTAGTGGGACTCATAAACAACAATGAGGACACCAACTGTAGAAGTGAGGTGAGCCAACTGGTCCAGTGGTGTAAGGCGAATAATCTCTTCCTCAATGTGAGGAAGACCAAAGAAATGGTTATAGATTTCAGGAGAAGACCTCCTCAGCGTGCCTCACTGACCATCGACGGCGTTGCTGTGGAGAGGGTGACAACAACCAAATTTCTGGGGGTGCACATCTCGGAAGATCTCTCCTAGACCAATAACACCACACCACTGACCAGGAACGCACAAACACGCCTCTACTTACTCCGCAAACTGAGGAGGGTGAAAGTTCCGCCCCCCATCATGCTCTCTTTGTACAGAGGCACCATTGAGAGTGTCATGACTGGCTGTATCACTGTGTGATTCGGAAGCTGCTCTGCCTCCTGTTGTAAGGCTCTGCAGTGGGTAGTGAACACAGCCAGCAAGATCATCGGCACCTCCCTGCCCCCCCTCACCCGCAGAGCCATCAGCACCGCTGGAGACTCCTCCCACCCCTTACACTCCCACTTCAGCCTCCTGCCTCCAGGGAGAAGGTACCGGACCCCCCAGGCTCCACATGACTCTTTAAACAGCTTTATCCACCAGGCTGAAATCTGTCCATTACCCCCCCACTCTGCTTCCTGCCCCTGGACAGTATTACATTCACTGAATGTTTACATTCATACCTTTCCGCTGCTAATTTGATTTTGACTTGTATGACTGCTATTATTTGCACTTTATATTCAAAAACTTGGCGCATTTCTAACTCGCACATTTTGTTTGTACTCTGCTGTTGTGGGTTTGGGGTGCTGAACAAGTGGAAAACTAAACTGCCTTAAATTGTGCCGAATCCAAAAAAAGAACCCAGAACCCACTTGTTCTTTCAAATAGCAAGTAATGGCAATTCCATACCAGATAACAGTGTAGTATTGTACGTATGTTGGCCAGTGTTAATCGAAATGTTTAGTATATAAAATCACGCCGAATGCCTGAACAATCATGGCCGGGTAAGCTTAAGAGTTGAGACATTTTGCCCACTGTTTGGTCCCTCCTACTTCAAATATCTCTCCTGTGGCCCTGGCTTGATATCTCTTGGACTTGCTGTGGCTCCGTCTGTGTGGAGTTTGCATGTTCTCACCATGTCTGCATGGGGTTTTCTTTGGGTACTCCAGCTTCCCCCCACAGTCCAAAAACATGTTGAGGCTAAACGGAGTTGCCAAACTGCCCATAGGTTTGAGTGATTGGCGTGTGAGTGTGTCCTGTGATGGGTTGGCACCCCACAATAGGTTGTTCAATGCTTTGCACCTCCAGGATAGGCTCCAGACCTACCATGACCGTGTAAAAATGGATGATTGGATGGCGGGAGTGAACAGGATGCACGGAAAGCATGCAATGTCTGGCTTAGCGTGTTCCTGAAATTTACAGTCTTAAATGATGCAGGTTTCTGGGGAGGACATGTGCATTTAGAAAGAGACCGAAAAAGATCAGAGAGGATCAGAAACTACTGCTTTAGGGACTTGAAGCTTAACACACTCAGAATGTAGAAAATTACCATATATAGCAAAACCATAGTACTCAGTCATACACAAACACACACAATTGGTGTGGCACTGCAGACTCTTCAAAATAAACTTTAATTACAGTAGTTATATTTTGCTTGATGATTACACACTGAGCACCCATGGCGTATTGAGTAGGTCTACCTATTCAATGGCACAAACAGCGACTCCCCCTTGTGGCAACTCAGTGCAGTTCATTTAAGCTGGCGGGAAAACCCAAAGGTTTACGTAGCCGTTGTAAATACCCGATTTAATATTTGTCCTACAATTTATTTACAATACATTTTTAATGTGTGTAGCATAATTAAAATTTCTGCAGGTAATTAACTCACTTTTTTTTTGCAAATTTTATACTCGTATCTTTATAGATAATGGTGCAAGTCAGTGTACGCCTCAAATGGTACAGATAGCTACATAAGTCATCACCTTATAGTCAAATCAGCAGGCAGGCAAAAGCAAAATTCAATGCCCGACCCTAATGACAGAAAAAAGGCATAGAAAATTTGTTACTGGTGATGTTATTTAGATAATCGTAGAGAGAACATGAAATGAAAATACAAGGAAATTTAGTATCCATTAATCTCCCACCTGCCTAGCGTGGGAATATGTGCATCAGTAGGACATACGATAGTTTCAGGTAAATTCGTTTGTCCACTCTATGCTATCGATTCTGGCGCGATGCGCTCATCGTGCTATTGGGGGCGCTAGTAGCCTATAATCGATTGTTTGTCTATCGAGTGTTACTTTTCTCGTCGAATATTACATGCACGCCGTTCTGATTGGACAATAGTAAACAGGTGACGTATATTTGCCAATTATGGTTGAAGGCGCATTCGTCTCGGAGAGGAAACTTTTTCTCCGTACAACGCGTCTTAACCCTGCCCATCCCCATCGGCGAGAAAAACTGAAAGGAAGTAATTAGAGACGGACCAGGACGGGTGGCGATCCAGATGCGCACTGAAAGCGACTGAAAGATTTACATTTGACGTCGCGTTCACGGACGGCGGAGTGCACGTTAATAAGCTGTCAGGCGGAGGCGCTCAGCCTGCGGTCAGGGCCGGTGTCACTAGGGCGAGGGGGCGCCCGAACCCGGGGGACGGTGACAGAGCGGAGCCCTGTTCTGCGTCGACTTCGCATGAAGCCCTGGCAAGCTAATGAGGAGAAGCGCTGCTGAAGCAGAGTGACGGGGGCATGATCAGGAAGTCCGGTGGCGTCTCAGGAAGGTTCGACTTAGTTAGTGACAGGAGGCGCTGCGCCGCGCATGATCCGCAGGTCCCACAGTGCCACTTCCCGGGGGATTACCGCTGAGGGGTGTGGGTCGGGACCACCCGCCCCTTGGGAACAATTCCGACAGCAGCAATTTCCCCGCCGCAGTATCAAGGCGCGTCTCGCAGTTTCTTAGTCACCTATTACACCACTGCGCAGGTGAGCAATTCGTAAATACTTTATTTATTAGTCATTGGTCTTTATAACTTTTTATTCCGGAGTTAATACATATAGGTAAGGACAGTATGTAGATTAATGGAAGGAGAGCGCCGCGTCTTCTTGGCCGAGGCCCGACGCAGATTCTTTCTCAATGTTTTCTATGGATATCCAGGTGGAGGTGTTGTCCTCCATGTTAGCGGGGCAGGTGGAGGCTTGCCCAGCAGGTTGCTGGATGCACCTCCTCTTCTGGTTTGGAATTCTGGTTTGGGCTAGTTGGGATTGGGGAGTGTGTGCATATGGTTTGTGTTCGGTTTGAGTTGTTCAGATTTGCTAACAGATAGTAATCAGATTTTTCTGTCAAATGCCTTTCTTTCTTTCTTTACTTTCTTGCTTACTTTCTTTCTTTCCTTCTTTCTCGTACGATGTACCAGAAACCGTGCCTGACACTGGGAATGCGCCCGTCTTCTGTAGTGTGATTTACCTGGGTGAGGCTTTTTGCGAAAACGCTGTGCGTGTGTGTAGGGCGGGATTGAACAGTGAGACAGCGACTGGTCATGTGGAAGTTTCAGCTGACATTTGGTCCTAATTAATATAATAATATAAGTAATATAATAATAATTGACTTCATAAGCAAATTATCACCCATCCATTTGTACTGGTGTACTGATCCATTTTGGGTCCGGTAGTGTACGCCTCCCCCACCCCCCCCCAAAGCTCTGCCAGAGAGATAATGCCACCTGAATCACTCTGACGAATCAGCCTTTTGGAAATGGCACAGGGATCTGGCTTTAGGCACCAAGCCAGACATGAAACAAATGAAAGCTGTCGTCCTTCCTATGACGTGGAGAACCTGTAGGCATCATGCCTAAACTGATGCTCCTACCCCTGTGGCGAGGGGAGGGGCTATGTGCCTGTGGAGGCAGGAGACAGCGCACTCTCTAAACTTGTCTGGTCTGTAGTCCCCTGAGCCATAGACCACCTTGCCAGGGTAGGTGACTTGCAGTTCCCCCTGCGTGGGGCTCTCTCACCTGTCTCCTCTTCTGTCCAGGTGGCTCGTGCGGAACCCCGCCTGGGATACACGTTATGCTGAGGGACAGACCCGCAGGCCACTATGAACGTCACCAATGGCGATGAGAGGACCTTCTTCCTGCAGGTCTATCCCAGCCTGGAGGAAGCGGGGGGCTCCTGCTGCACTATGCGTGTTGCCCGGCAGATCACGGCGGAGGTGGTGGTGCGTCGCGTGGTGGAGACGCTGGGGGGCGACGCCTCTGCCAGGTACCAGCTAGCGGAGGTGCAGCACTTGGGAGGGGAAGAGTCGCCGCTGGATCCCGCCGACTCCCCAGCCGACAGGGTCCGGCTGTGGCCCGAGAGGCTGCAAGAGCGCCACCCGCAGGCCGAAGGCTACTACTTCGTGCTCCGGAAGTGTGCCGACGTGGACGACCTGTGCGAGCTCCCGGCGCTGTCAGAGGCCGCCATCCTGGCAGCACTGCGCTCCCGTTTCCGCCAGCAGAAGATTTATACCTATGCTGGCAGCATGCTGGTGGCGGTCAACCCCTTCAAGTTCCTGCCCATCTACAACCCCAAGTCCGTGAAGGAGTACGAGGGCCGGCCTCTGGGGGAGCTGGAGCCGCACGTGTTCGCCGTGGCCGACGTGGCGTACCGCGCCATGCTCCAGCGACGCCGCCACCAGTGTGTGCTCATCTCGGGCGAGAGCGGGTCGGGCAAGACGCAGAGCACCAATTTCCTGATCCACTGCTTGACTGCGCTCAGCCAGAGGGGTGCTCTCAGCCGGATGGTGCAGACCATCCTGGGGGCGGGGCCAGTGCTGGAGGTACTGCTCCTGTTTTGTTTTTTTTGGATGTAGCGCCTCCTACTGGTTAAGGGGCAACAATGTTAATGCAAAGGAAAAAAGTGTTAAAATGTATAAAAGCAGTAATATAAAAAAAATGGGGGAAGATTTCAGGGAGTAGGGGAGGGGTCAGTCAGTGGAAGGACTGAAGCAGTGGGGGAGGAACTGAGCCACTCAGATCTCTATAGGGCCAGTCGCATGACGTGGCAGCGATGCACTGACGTCACTCGCACAGAAAGCCGAAGTGAAAGCAAAGACAGGATGTGTGTCTCGTACGAGCTTGGTGTCACAGGTCGTCTGGGACTGTGCTTCCGAAGTGGCGAGATGGGAACAAGTGAAACGGAAAACTTGAAAGGGTTTGCGCAAAATCTCTACAGCCTCAGCTGTAGGGTCTGCTGTAAAATGACAATCAGACATACTCTGCAGACATCAGGACCCTGGGAGAATGTTTCTGTTTCATGCTTAAAATGCAGCTTATAGTCAGAACAGCATGCAGGTCAGGTGACCTGCACCAGTTGTTTAAGGTGGAGTCAAAGCAGTGGCTTGTTTGGAATGCCAGTGTGATGCAGAACCACCTTAAAGAGAATGAATAGCAGAGGGGCAGGGACCCGCCGTGATTGGTTGGATGCTGAAAGGGGTGTGGCCCCATAGTGTGTGTGAGTGCACCCACTGGGTCGGTCATGTGGTATGGCAGGCAGGCTCGCTTTTAAAGAAGTGATACTCCGCACAGGACTGGCCCAAGGTGTGGGGACTTTACAGATGCTTGAGAGGATAGGAACCGGGTATACAAACATATAGTAATAGTACTATCTGGTTGGGGCTTGTGTATGTCTCTGGGCTCATGGGAACTGTAGTCTCCTGTAACTACTTTTGACAAGGCTATCTGCTCAAAAGTCCTGTCTGATCTCTTTTCTGGTAATGGGCATGTTATGAGGACCTTGTTTGGGCCTCTCCTGCAACACTAACCCACAGGTGGGACTCCAGTGTGTGTCCATCAGAAATAAAACGCTGCCTGTCTCCAGGAGTGAGGGAAATGCAGCTTCCATTTTCCAGCACGGTGCCCTGTTCCCCTGTCTTAACGCTCCTGTACACTCCAGTGCTGCTGTGTTCATGAGCCGCCCAGGGTGTGGTCACATGCCCCGGGCGGCCTTTCCCATTGGCTGGCACAGCGGATGGGCCCACCCTCACAGTGTCCTATTGGGCTTGCATACGGAAAGCGATAGAGCAGGTTTGGCAGGTCCTCTGGTATTTTACTGCTGGGATGTGCAGGTGGGGGCTGGGGCCCCCGAGGTTCAGGGAAGAGGATCTGTGGGAACCCGAGGACTCTCCCGAACCCAAAGGTGCAATGTCAGAACATGACTGGCTGGGGGCCGGTGGCCTGGGAACTCTGTCATACCAAGGCAGCCGCTCGCAAGGCCTTATGGGTGAAGCCTGGCCCCCGGGGGCTTAATCACTGCGAGCAGGAACGTCTGCATGCCTGCGTGTCTTGGCCTGTGGCTGCATGCCGGCATCTTTCATGTGGAGGCTGGAACATCTTAGGGTGAGATAGGATCGCTATGTGCACCGCGTAACGTTCTGGAAGAGAGGGTCTCGGTCCTCTTATCTGGGACAGAATGTCGTCCCCTCTCTGTGAGTGAGGGTCATTGCAGTGGCTGGTGGGGCAGCACGTTGAGGTAATGACCATGCACAGCATTGCCACACCCAAAACAGTGCAGTGTGAGTTTCGTCCAGCGGCCGGAGGGCCAATCCTGCTACCAACCTCCAAACTTTCCCTGTATGTTGGAGGACCTGCTGCCAGGGCTGGATGTAGATGAACATCATACCCAGGATGAAGGATTTGTAGGTTAAGTGCCTTGCTTAAGGGCCCAATGGAGTAGAATTACTGGGCATTTACGGGATTTGAACCAGTAACCTTCCAGTTGCGGGTACAGATCTCTACTCTGTGTCACCACTCCGCCCACAGCACCTTGGCAGGGCTTTTTATTTGCTGTGACATCTGTGAGTCCGATGTCACAACTTCAGTGTGCCTGCATGCCTCGTCCTGGGGGGGCGCCCTTGGAGGATCTGCCATACACCAGTGCTGGCGTGTGGCTCCCCCTGTTTGTACGGGGGGGTCCTGATGCCTTGCCAATAAGCTTGAGCTCAGTGGTCACTGATCACCTGCTTGCCACTTCAATGCATTCAGGGAAATAGCAGTGGCAGGATCCCTAAGGATTATCACTTATTCTGTGTTTTCACGACTGACATCTGCATCCCCTAACCCTAATACATTATTCATAGGTGTTTTGGTTTTTCCGGCCTGAAAGCAAACCAGTAAATTATGTAATTAGAGTTTCTGATGAAACTCATACCGCCTGCAATGAGAAGCTCTGCGCTCGGTGCGGTCAGGATGGCATCCTGATTGTGCTCGGAAATGAAATGTGGGTTCCATCTCCATCTGCCGTTTAAATAATAATAATAACCACGTGGCGTCTCTCCCTCGCCGCGTCAACAGGCCTTCGGCAACGCGAGGACCGCTTACAACAACAACTCCAGCCGCTTCGGGAAGTACATTCAGCTGAACTATCTGGAGAGCGGCGTGATGCGGGGGTAAGTGCCACAGGGTAGGATGGGGGGAGCAGCTGCAGAGCAGATAGAGAGATAGACAGATGTGATTATACATGCAGAGCCAAAACAGACAACAGGAACCGCCATCTTTGGGCAGATTGCACAAGCACTGAGCCTGGGATGAAGAAGCATTGCATTATGGGAATGATACGTTTCATCATTTGTGTGGGGATGTGTGTTGTGTATCCATCCTCTGTCAGTTTTCAGTGGTTTTGTTTTTGTTAGGGTCCCTAAGTTGCAGGTATAGCTGTATATAATCTTCTTCTAGGGCGGTGGTCCAGAAGTACCTTCTGGAGAAGTCTCGACTCGTGTCCAGGGAGAAGAACGAGAGGTAAGGAGCAGTGAGGAGGCCAGGCTGTGTGGAGCTTGGCTGTGAGGCCTTTAAACCAAACCAGTCCCCACCCCACCCCTGCTAATAGGAACTACCACGTGTTCTACTACCTCCTGGCCGGGGCTTCTGACGAGAAACGGCGGAACTTCAAACTCCTGAACCCCAAAGACTACGTCTACCTCAAGCAGGTACGGAAGTCCCGAAAGAGGTTCTGGAAGGCAAGCCGGTCCAGGCATGAGCTCAGCCAGTCAAGGTCTCTCTGCATTTCCCCCTCAGGAGAGCGTTTTCACAGAGGATGAGGAGGACCTCTGTAACGAGTTCAGGAGGCTGCAGCAGGCGATGGAGATGGTGGGGTTCCTGCCCCCTACCAAGAGGCAGTGAGTGGCTGGCTCCTCGCTTGGGCTCCTTTCTGGCCACTGTCCGCGGGGGGGAGGTCAAAGACTCCTTTGAGGGCAGTTAAGGCTCTCAGTGCCTGGCCTCAGAGCGAGCTTTGGAATTATTAAAATTAGTGTCATGTTGACGAACATCCACCTTCCTTGGTCATACAGTTTTCCACCAATGGGGGCAGTAACGGTCACAATATTATCAACATATGCAGCCCTGCAGATGGGCTGAGCTCCTGGCCTTGGAGAAACATCCTGGAATGTGTACTCAGAATACATGTATGAGTCTGTAAATGTGGGACTGTTATTACGACCGTAGAATCTTCGCAATGCTCTCTGCCATCCTGTACCTGGGAAATGTGACCTACCAGCGGAAGGGAGCAGAGCGAGATGAGGGATTGGAAGTAGGCCCCCCCGAAGTGCTCGAGATCCTGTCCGACCTCCTGCAGGTGGGTGCTAGGTGACCTCCTTGCTACCTTAATGGGGTTAGGGGGCACAGTGTCTAGCTGAGCAGAGCTGCTGCACCCTTCCTACAGGTGAAGCGGGACCTACTGGTGAAGGCCCTCACCCAGAGGAAATCTGTGACTGCCAACGACACGCTGATCCTGCCCTACAGCATTGCTGAGGTGCGTGTCCACCACCCGCACATTGAACTGTGATATCCAGATACTAGGCCCAGGAGTCCAGGCTTGTGTTCCTTGACTGGCGGATGTGGCTAGCTACGGCTAACCGAGTGTGACTGGGCATGGCTAATGGTGGCGAACGATTTGGAGCTGAGGCCCGGTGTGGTTCTCCCTCCCCTTTCAGGCCATCACCGCCCGGGACTCCATGGCCAAGTCTTTGTACAGCGCCTTGTTTGACTGGATAGTCTTGCGCATCAATCACGCACTACTCAACAAGAAGGACCCGGAAGAGACTGTAAGGAGCTGCAGTGGGCCAAACCAGGTTTCTTGCAGTCCATATGGTAATTTCTTCACTGTCTTGAGAATGCTTTCCTTTTTCTTGCAGCACTTGTCAATTGGAATCTTGGATATATTTGGATTTGAGGACTTTGAGAACAACAGTTTTGAGCAGTTCTGCATAAACTACGCAAATGAGCAGCTTCAGTACTACTTCACCCAACACCTCTTCAAACTGGAGCAGGTGATCAGCTGGTTATTCTGGGGAATCACATGGATATTGTTTGGTTTGGCCTGCCAAAGAGGTGATGGCACTCCTGGAGCTCCATCTGGTGATCGTTTGCTTTACCCTGTAATGAAGGTTTAATGTTTTGGCCATTGGCTATGTATGCCTGCAGGAAGAGTATCAAGCAGAGAGAATTTCCTGGAGTAACATTGACTACACTGACAACGTGGGCTGCATCAATCTGATTAGCAAGAAGCCCACTGGCCTCTTCCATCTGCTGGACGAAGAGAGCAAGTGAGTCTCTCGGGGCCAGCCTTCTACTTACAGGACCTGGCTCAGCAAGGGTGTCTGTTGTTGCACCCTTGAGCCTCTGATAATCCGTAATGATCTTGCCCTCTCTGGTCTTCAGCTTCTCTCACGCCACTGACAAAACGCTGCTGGCCAAGTTCAAACAGCAGCATCAAGGCAACCCCTACTTCATCCCCACGCCCGTGCTGGAGCCTGCCTTCGTCGTTCGGCACTTCGCCGGGAATGTGAAATACCAGCTGAAGGTTGGGATGGTTGGGGGTACTCTGTAGTCTTGGTTACTGTCAGGGCCTGGGAGGTGTGGAGCAGCTGTGCTTCAGCTGTGTTCTGACCATGTTCTGGCTTTTTTGTGACCATTCTTTGATCACTGTCTCACCATGTTGTTGACTGTTCTGCTCGGCCTTGGCCTTGTGCCCCCCCCCCTCCCCTCCCCCCCCACCTGCTCCCCAGGACTTCCGGGAGAAGAACATGGACCACATGAGGGCAGACATCATGTCGCTCCTGCGCAGCAGCGACCGCGCCTACGTTCGCCAGCTGGTAGCCGCCTCCCCGGCCGCTATGTTCCGCTGGGGGGTTCTGCGTGCCGCTATCTACAGCCTAGCCGTCTTCAACAACACTGCCCGGCATCGGGCCGCCAGGACAGCAGGTATGTCGGGTCCCTGTGCGAAGGGATGCCGCCCTGTCTCGAGCTGATTTTTTCAAACCCCCATAATGATTCTCGTGTCTGCCGTCCATCAGAATTGTTCCGGCGAAACTCTCGCACCAAGCTCGGGGAGATACGTTCTCCAATCACCCCCCTGGAGAGGTTATACAGGTGAGAAATTACTCAGGGCAGCGCGTGTTAACGGTACCATGGCGGACTCCACCCTGTAACTTCTGCTTTTCTGAGGTCAGGTGACTCAACACCACAGGCCAACTTTAGGCACAGGGGCATGCAGCTTACGTTTCTTCCACGTCCGTCTAAGCTTTGGCCTGCCGTGGCTGGCTAATCATATGACATGATATCACTTTCCCTTTCTGCCTCCTCAGTACCCAAACCCCGTTGGTTGAGTTCTCCTTCGATCGCTCGATGGAACACCCTCTTGAGGTGTTTGATGACATCTTCGCCAGCTTTGAGAGCAGGAAGTAAGTGATCCAGTGGGTGGTGCTCCTGGGGAGGGGCGGTGACTGAGTTAAGCCCTGCCCACACTCCTCTCTGCATGCTCACAGCTACTGGAGCCACTCCTGCCTGGGGTTGTTGCAGTAACGCCACATGCTTAAAATGAGGATAGGCAGCTGATATACCAGTGTGCCAGTGTGGATGGCACCGGCCCTCTAGTCAACAGGCCCAGCCACCCTGATCCAGGCAGGCTGGAGAGCTTATCACATGGAATCCATTCCCCACTATAACAGCAAAAACAACAGCATGCATCACACACACAACCGCACACATGCATACACACACAACCGCACACATGCATACACACACAACCGCACACATGCATACACAGACACATGCATACACAGACACACACATGCGCACACACACAACCACACACATGCGCACACACACAACCACACACATGCATACACACACACATACACAGACACATGCACGCACGCACACACATACACACCCTTAACTCACTTGCTCAGCTTTGCCTCACTGCTCCCTGTCCTCCTCCCATGCAGGAACAGCAAGACCGCTCGTCATAAGCAGATCAT
>JABFEA020000046.1:14783413-14798676 GCA_019775915.2 Cyphomyrus plagiostoma
GTGTGTGTGTGTGTGTGTGTGTGTGTGGGACGCCCCCTCTGTGCCTGTCTGCCCCCCCCCCAGAACTTGCTCACCTCCTCCTCACTGAAAATGATGGTCAGCCTCACTCTACATGACCGTTCCACCTGGGCCCTCCTCCACCAGAACAAGAAAAAGAAGCCCCCCAGCATCGGGGCTCAGTTCCAGGTATCCCTGGGCCCGTCATGCCCTCCTGGCCCCACAAAGTGACCTTTTAACCCTTCAGCTCTGCCTTCTGCTCTGCAGGCCTCCTTAAATAAGCTGATGGAGTCACTGGGCAAGGCTGAGCCGTTTTTCATCAGCTGCATCCGCTCCAACGCCAACAAGGTGGGCGGTTCAGTGGTGTTCTCACTGCTTCTGTTTACTTACTGTTTTACTCATTTAATCAGTGTAACTATTTGACCTGAGTAGATGACATGTTTAACCTTCCTGGAAGTGACAGTGCTGCAGTTCATGTTGGGATCCCTCGCTGTAGTATACCCAGCGGTTCCTCTGTGGGTTAACCCTGCTAATCCTTTCCGGTCTACGGGCTCAGCCCCGTACCTAACCCCGTGCCCGGCCTGTCTTTGTGGAGTCGTCCTGACCGCCAGCTCTTGTCCGGTCCTTCCAGATGGAGATGTGCTTTGACAACGCGCTGGTGCTTCGGCAGCTACGCTACACTGGCATGCTGGAGACGGTCCGAATCCAACGCTCTGGATATAGTGCGAAGTATACCTTCCAGGTAGGCGGAGCCTCCAATATCTTAATGTTACAGTGAACTGAAGACCATCTCTCCTGATGTGATATTTTTGGCTGCCCCATAAAAGGAGTTTGCCAGATATTTCCAGCTGCTGCTTCCAAAGACCATAACGTCGCCGCAGAGGGACATCGCCAACCTGCTGCAGAAGATGGGCCTGAATCCCAGCACCTACCAGATTGGGAGAACCAAGGTTGGGCCCCCATCTGTGTCGCTTGCAATGGTCCTGCGCGGGAACGTGTCAACCTGACCGAGGGTGCCTTTATTCCGTGTCCAGGTGTTCATGAAGGAACCGGAACGCCAGAAACTTCAGGATGCTCTTAACCACAAGGTTCTGGCAAAGATCATTTATGTACAGCACTTCTTCCGCACCCAACAAGAGAGAAGGCAGAGACAAGCGGCTGCTATCGTGATCCAGGTAAGGACGGAGATCAATGGCCAGGGCTCTCTGAGAAGACTTCTCCTGACATAATGACGATGACCCACTTATCTCTGGTGCAGCGCTGTTGGCGTAGATACCAGGATGAGAAGCGGTACAGGGCAGCTATCATGATCCAGGCGCTATGGAAGGGTTCTACCCAAAGGAAGCGGTACCTACGAAAGCTGGAAAGCTTCCGGAACATGCAGATGCTGGCCAGGGGTAAACAGAGGTAGGTCAGCGCTACACTCATACCTACAGCAGTTCACCCTGCTGTCATCATGGAGGCCGTTGATGTGTGTGTCAAATGTGTGGCTAGTGTTGTAGGGTTGGACATTACGAGGGTCTAGGAGACGTCTGACTAAACTGTGGTTCTCAGGTTCCAGCATCAGAAGGACAAGGACAAGAATCTAGAAGAAGAACAAGCCGTGCAGTCCAGGGAGGGTGAACAGGACTCCACAGATAGGAGGTCAAGTGAGAAAAGGGTGGAGACCAGAGAGGGAGAGGAGTTTGTGTGGAAAGGCGGGTCAGAGGTTTCTCCTGGAGGACAGAAGCAGGAGGCTGAGCTAGGTACAGCTTCTGGGGGAAGGGACGTTACAAGAATCCTGTTATCTGGCACCCAGGACTTACAGAGTAAGAAGGGTCAGTCAGGCCTGGATCAGGGTCATCAAGGGAACCAGGAGAGCAGCACAACCGGCTACGAGCAGCCGGCATCGGGGGTGAGCATCAGAAGTGTGCAGCCGGATGAGCCACCCTCCACGGTCCTTACCGGAAAGGAGGAGTCGGAAAGAGAGGAGATCAAGCGGTCACCCTGTGTGCAAGAACGGCCCAACTCCCTGCACCTGGACAATGTCGGCACACTGCAGAGGTACAGCAAACACACCCTGCTGAAGGACAAGGCGGAGAAGTGGAAAGAACGCAGGAGTGACAGCAGACTTCAGGACAACGGCGACCTGCAGCCGCAAAACCCAGTCCCCAACATGGACAAGGGCTCCCTGTACGCTGTGTTCTACCTGCCATTGCATGCTTCTGCCTAAAACCTTCCCCTCGTGCGGTTCCTTGGGTTCCTTCCGTCATGTGTCGTTCATCCTCAACAGCAAAACACTTTTCTGATCAGCAGGTGTTCTGATGCATCTTCTTGCCATTTCAGAAGCCGCCGGACCTCCATTTCCCTGGACGACGTGTCCAAGCTCAATCCCTCTGCAATGGACTCCATCCAGAAGGTATTTGTTCGAGTACCGGTTGGGTTTTTAATGTTCTGCTTTGTGTTGGGGCATCGCCAAAGCTAAACAGCACAATAGCAATGGATACAGCGGCCCTTATCCAGGAAACGCTCTCGTCTTCCTCGGGTAGAGGAAGGCTTCTCGCACCGTTGTGTGTCTTCACTGTGCCAATCTCTGGCTAGGTCCGGCTTCACTACCGCAAACGGCGGTTAGCCCACGTCCGCAGTGCCCTCAAAAATGAGGACATAGGTGACACGGAGTATTGGAGCTTCCCACTTCCCCCTATGAGCCCCGGCCTGCTCCCCCGGGTGGACAGTCCTGACACCCAGCATCAGGTGAAGGTATCAGCTGGTACTCATGGGCCTCGCATGCACGTGGACCCAGAGATCGGCAGGGAAACCCAGGAGGCAGACACCTTGAATCTCGGAGCCCCGAGTCAGGGCTGGAGTCTTTTCCTTGTGGTTTCTGACCTTTTTTGGCACAATGTCTGTAGGCCGTATCATAGACTTGCTCTGGATCTCAGGTCCTCAGCATGCCAACTACAAATTGTCGTTTTTCAGCTGAAGACCAGTTTCTCCCCTCATTTTAATCATGACCCTTAACCCAAGGCTTCCAGAAGTAGCTTGACTTTTGAGAGAACAAAGCATCCCTTGTCTCACCCCTCATTATTTTACATAATTAGCAGTGACAATTGACAGCCATCATCCAGCCAGTCCCTGGAAAAAGTTCATAACCACTTCGTACATCCCAGAGTAGTCTTGAGACCGTTCACATCCGTCTGTTGATGGCTCTCAGTTGCAAGCTGCAAAAAAGGTCAAAAGGTTTCTTGCAGGTGGATGGGGGCAGGTCTCTCTGGTGGTGGTGCTGTGAGCAGGAACTCTCTTGAGGTCTTTCTGGGAAGGATGTCTGGTTATTCAAATGATTGGCTGGAATGCTGGGAATCTGCATGTGGAATGTCATAACCCAGAAGGGAGGCTGGTGCTTTGTTGGAGTACTCTGGTGTATTTTTTTTTTTTTTGCCGTGTATTTTGCATAAGGATTGCCCAGGATTTACATGAAAATATGGAGCTCATTCATAGACATGTCAGCCAGGATGACTTCCTTTGCCCGTTTTCATTTCAGCCAGTTGTGGAGATCCCTGAGGAACCCACTGAAACGTCAAGGTTCTGCACTCAGAAGCAAGGAAGCAGAGAGAGTCCGAGTCGAACGGCGCTGGGCCATCAGACACCCACCACTCCGGAGAAGTACACCTCCCTTCATTGTTAAATAGTGCCGGTTCAGGACCTATTCTGGTTCTGATCAGCTCACCAGGTTCAGTCAAGTGCACTTTGGAGAAACAAATATCTGCAAGCAGATGTTTGTTGACTTTCATCAGCTATCTCAACTATTTATGGGTTCAGGCTGTGTAACTCCTGTAGCCTTAGTGCAGATTTATGGGTTTGGCAACATCCTCCACTGGTTCCCTCACCAGGTCCGGGTTCTTCAGGAAGATTCTAAAGAAGCTTCCACACAAAGAAGCCCAGATGTCAGACGAAGGGGAGGTGACCCCAACCCAGGCACCGAGCAGAATAGGTAGGAATTCAGGGGCGGTGCCGCTCGGGTTTTTCAAGGTGGGAATGTCGTAGCTTAAGAATCCTTTATTTCCCTTAGAACACGGCCGTCTACGAGCCAACCGGAATTCTGTGCATATCAGCCGAGCCACCAGGGTGTCAATGCAGTGGAACGCCAGTCTGGACCGCGAGGTCACCAGCGGTGATGAGTTGCGGCAGCTCGACGACTTCCTGGCTACTAAGGTGGCTTGGGATTCACGTTTTCTTGCTCAGCATCAGGCATGAACGTGAACAAAGGTGGCGTGGAACCTTGTCACACCCGTCAGCCATCGATCTTTGTCTTTGCATAGGTGAACGACTTTTCAAGTGGGAAGAATCTGTCCTTAACGGAGGTCCTCTTCATTAAGGCCACGATGGAGTTTCGGGAAAACATCAAGGGCATGTACTCCCTGCAGGTACACTGACCAGCCCATCGTGGCTCATCATCTTATCGCCTTGTTTTTAGAGTCAACCAGGATTCCCAACATTTACGCGGAAGACGACCCCTCAACGCACAGCACATCTGAATTTCCAGGGGAACTGAAAATTATATAACGCTAAAAATACCTTTCAAAACGGAACAGTGCAACATGGGGCAGGGAAGGGGGCCCTTTTCACTGGAGTGGGGCGTGGAGCACAAACTACACCCCCTCCTCGGTTAGACAGTAATAAGAACTTAATTTCCGATCAATGGGCACATTTTACAACCAGATTTTGTATGCATGCTGAATTAAGAGTAATGCAGGCATAGGGTTAGGAGAAAATTATCGGAACAAGTCTGCAGCAACCAGTCATCTTTGCAGCGTGAGGCACAGTTGGGGTCATGCCTAGTTTACTGTGATTTTCACTTAACTTTAATTTCTCTTATAGACCTGGGGTATGTTTCCCAAAAGCTTCCGTTAGCAACTTGCATAGCTGGGACTGTACAGTTTTCTGCTTCCGATCATACAAGTTGCTAATGTTGTTCAGTCCTTTGAACTGAACTCGCTTCCTAAACAAGGACAGAGTGTAACATCACAAGCAACCCTTTCTGGGAGGGGTAAAATGAAAACCGATGGGGGGGTTGGGGGAATGTGATGGGATACCCTGCAGGTCGGTATCATCTGAGGTTGGTTCTTTGTACCCAATTAGTGGAAAGAGAGACGGCTGGAGTTAATCAGCATGCGCAGTGTGGTCACATGACCCTCTCTCCCATGTCTGTCACACCCCACCATGTATCTATTTTTATAAAAGCTACAAAAACTACTCGGGCCTCTTGTAACAGGAAGTACAATAAGATAACAGATATAGAAACTTTCACATACAGCATGTATGTAAAAGTGGATGAGAAACATCTTCGCTTACATATACAGTACAGTGCAAAAGTTGTAAGCAGTCAAGATGTTTTAAAGCTTTTCATCTGGGTAGTAAGTGCACAGTTTTTGCTAAGAAGAAAAAAAAAAAACCACAATATGGCATTAGAACGTATACAAATTAAGAACAATAAACTAGTAGGAATTCCTTCTGTTCTCCAAAAAGTCACTGATATCTAGTTGGATGGCTAGATGAAGCCACATCGGGTCCCAAACCACTCCTCAGGGGCACCTCAGTCGATCCATGTCTTCATTAAATTTCACCACCAACTCACTTGAATAAAATAATTAAAAAGTCAATGAGATATTGGTTAGTTATATGAGATAATTATGCTGGTGGTCAAAAATCCATCGGTGTTCTGGATGATTGCTGGAAATACTGGGGTGATTTTAGCAGAAGCAGATAAGGTGACACACTTTGGCAGGCATATTTTTATATCGACATGAAGATAAACATCATTTTCTTTGGCTACCCAATGCTTTCGCATGATACTGTGCTGTTTTCAAATCCTCATTCCGTGATGTGTGGAGGTGTTTTGCAGTGGGCTCACTGTGGGCTAACTGGATCCGCCGCATGGCCCACCGGGACACGGGATGGGGGCCTGTCTCTGCTCTGCAACTCAATGAAGCTGGGCATATTTATGCACCCCCTCCCCGAACAGAATCCTTGCGTTCGTTGTCGCTACAAAGACTTGATGACAAGCTACCAGAGCAAGGTGACCAGCTTGGCAGGCCAGAAGCAGAAGACTGAGGTGCACATGGTGGTCAACCTATTCCAGTCTGTGCTGGATGGGTTTGTCCGAGCAGCAATGAAGAGGAAGGAAACTGACCCAGAAAAGGTACGCCATCTTTATCCGTGTGTGTGTGTGTGTGTGCATGTACGTGCCTGTGTAACATCTCATTTGCATGGTTGACATCCGCATGTATTGCAGCCTGAGAAGAAGAAGAACAGGCGAGACAAGAACTTCTTGGTGAGTACCTCTCAGCCAAACCTCTCAGTCCTCGCTGGAGATGAGAACCACAACACAAAATTTCTCAGTTAGCCAGATGGTGCAAGTCACAAGTCAAGACTGTCCTATAGGAATGCTCTTAGCTAAGCTGTTACTGAGCTATTGTGACTTCTGGCTTGAACTATCCAGCTAACTGACAAACCCTGTTTAGTGGCACACCCCCAGGAGCCCCTGGGACTCCGCAGAGAGCCTGACTTTATTCTTGTTGTGCAGACAGAGCACAGGATGGACCATGTGCTCAGCACCTATCAGGTGAACATCATGCAGTCATGTGACCAGTGCACCTCCTACATCTGGGGCATGGAGAAGGCCTACATGTGCAGCTGTGAGCGTCACCCGGCGGCGTGGTACCCGGCACCCGTTTCTCTGCCCGCTTGGCTTTCTAACCCTTCGATGCCAATTTGCTCTTCTTTTCCTCACAGCCTGCAAAATGGTGTGCCACAAGAAATGCCTGCAGAGAATCATCAAGTCCTGCTCCACCTACGCCCCCAGGAAGGTGAGCCTTTCCAAAGCTCCGCCCGCCATATATGGGCGGTCCCGGGGCATCCAACAATCAGGCCGCGTCGTCTTAAAATGCGCCGGTTGTCATGCCACAGGACGGCGAGTCGGGCGGCTCCCAGGTCTTCGGCGTGCATGTGCGCCACCTGACCAGCGCCACCCACACGGTGCCCATCGTCATGGCGATGCTGCTGGAGCACGTGGAGCTGAACGGCCTCTACACGGAGGGCATCTACCGCAAGTCCGGCGCTGCCAACCGCATGAGGGAGCTGCACCGGCTGCTGGAGAACGGTGAGCCACCGGTCCTGCGCCTGGGAAAGCCCTCTCGGAAGTGCACTGGCTGGCGTCTGCGTCGATAACGATGCCGGTGGTGTGCACGTTCCAGACCCCCGGGCGGTCAGTCTGGAGGAGTACCCCATCCACACCATCACCGGCCTGATCAAACAGTGGCTCCGGGAGCTGCCAGAACCCCTCATGACCTTCACGCATTACAGCGCATTCCTGCACGCCGTAGGTAAGACCCGGCTGCTGCTAAATCATGGCGCGGGGTTTTCCTAACCCTAACCCATAACCCCTAACCCTAACCCTAACCCTTCCCCAAGGTTTTAACGAAACACAATCTCCCCCCATTACCCCAGAGCTTCCAGAAAAGTCTGAACAACTGAAAGACATTTACACAGTGCTGGACAGGCTCCCTCCAGCCAACTTCAACACCCTAGAGAGGCTCATATTTCACATGGTCAGGTGGGATGGCAGCCCTTGCTGGCTCATGAGAGTTTTACTTGCACAATAATGTTCTGAGGGCATAACAATGATTGGTTCTCTCCCTCAACCAATCAAATTTTATAGGAGGTGGGTCCCAGCAACAAGACATCTGATTAGTTGGTCCTACCTCTATCTCTCTTAACCAATCATTTTTCTGTTCTGGCCACAGAAGGTTTTTGTGCAAGTAAAACTCCCACAAGCCCCTTGCTCACTTCCTGCGTATTGCTGACAGTGCACACGGACTACACTTCTCCTCCCTTTTAAAGTGCTGATGGTCGTCTCCTCCTCAGGGTGGCCAAGGAGGAGCCTCACAACCGGATGTCGACGACCTCGCTGGCCATCATCTTCGCGCCCTGCATCCTGCGCAATCCTGACACTTCAAACCCCCTTGAGAGCATGACGGACGTGAGCAAGACCACCATGTGAGGAGCATCGCTTACCCTCCAGGCCTGGGACCGGCCCGTAAGCCACATCGCACCCCTGTCATGTGACCGCTTCTCCACTCTCGCCACCTACTCAGGTGCCTGGAGCTCCTCCTCAATGAGCAGATGAGGCTCTACAAGGAGAAGCTGAAGGACCTGAAGCAGCTGGAGTTTGCTGAAGCCCTGGCCATGAAGCAGCTGAAGCTGCGGAGGCAAAACACTGTGAGTCCCAGAGCCGGAGGTCTCTGTTAAAATGTGGCTCGTTGTGGGACATTTAATGGGATCCATCTAATCCAGGCCAAGGTTTCCCAATCCGTTCCTCAGGGACCCACGGACAGTCCATGTTTTTGCTCCCTCCCACATCCTGGCAGAGCAAGAACATGGACTGTGTGTGGGTTCTAGAGGACCAGATAGTCCCCATTTTTGTTGGTTGTGTTAACCACCAAGATGTCACTCATCTTCCCGCCGCTATGCGATGTGTGACTGAGGGGAAACGCTTATGTTTTCTGAGATATAGCTGAAGCCGCCAGTGGACCGGCAGCATGGGAGAGGCTCCATCGATTCCGACCCGGAGATGGAGAAGATGGTGTTGCGCATCAAGTCCATCAAACAGGAGAAGTAAGACCTGCACCTGCCCCATTCGCAATGGCTGTGGAGGCTGATTGGCCCTGCTCTCACCGCCCCCCCCTGCTGCCCTCACAGGGATGAGATAGCCTGCACACTGCCCGAGCTGACCCCACCCACTTTGGACCAGGACAGCGTGGGACCTGAGACCCCTGTGGAAGAATGCGTGTGGATTTTAGCACCTGACAGTAGTCAGTAGGCCTTTTCTATTGTATGTTGTTCATATATTTGCCTTTATTTTGCCATCACATTTTTTTGTTTTTCAGGAAAAGCATAGCAATTGCATACTAAGCTACGCGTCAACATATAGACATAATAGTCAAATAGGTAAAGAGGGGCACATAGGTACAATTTATAAAAATGAAATGGAAGCAAGCACTATATTTATATGAATTGAAAGAAATTATATTGAATCTAACCAGGATCTTCAACACTTCATATTTTTTACATACATATAATGTCCAAAATCCATCCCAGATTCATAGGATTCTATTCCTGCCATTATAATCTGCCCATTCCCTCACATCCAGAGCTGAAGCTGCTCCCCAGTGTCTCAAAATAACCCTGGAAGCTGTAATTACGCCAACCTTTGTAAATGACTATTTTTCTTTCAGTGTTTTTGGTGTTTGTGATCTGCCTCCCAGTAGGCTTAACAATTGCTTTGTTCCCATATTTATGTTCAGGATTACTCGCATTTTTGCCCGGAATGGTTAAGTCAGAGTGCGTCCTCACAGGACGAGTAAAAAGCTTCCAACTTCAGTTTGACATTCCCAACACAAATTATTATTCATCAGTTTCATTCCAAACAACCGCGGTGGAGTGTGATGATGCCTGTGTAATATTTTGTGCTGTATAAACATCCCCCTTGCTTCCCACACGTTTACCACATTCTGTTATAATTTGTAGAACTCTGTAAATATTTCTGGAAGTGTGCTTTCCCATTAAGACCATAGTGTTGTATAGGATGTTTGTAAGATAAGAACAGTTTCTTTATTAAAGCCCCCAATATTTGATATACCCCAGTAATGGCACTGTTTCCAGTAAACGGGTCCCAATGCAAATAGCAGGGTTAACCCAAAATGAGAGTTTATTCATTCTATGAATTTTGGTCCATGTGACTTCTGAGTGATGAGGGATTGGTCCAGCAGAGATGGGCAGGCGCGGGAGACACTGTGATTGAGGTGCCCAATTACAGTTTAGAACTCTGTGCCAGGGGCCACAGCACCGGTAACAACGCCCACACCATGCCAGTCTGAGGTGGAGGCATCAACGAACCTGGCTTCCACTTCTCTGGCGTCCGAGAGGCAGCCGGAGGATCCCAGGCACCAGAAACGGACCACACCCGAGGAGAGGACACAAGATCAACCCCCAGTCCACAAAGCTCCTAGGGACCAGAAGCGATCCAATTCAGTCCAAGGTCCCTTGAAGGGTCTCAACATTCCCTACATAGATGAGAACCTGTAGTTCAGGGGAGCAAATCACTAAGGAGACTGGGGGCTGAGTCTACCATAGTATGGGCAAAAGCTTTGGCGGTTTCCCTTAACTGCAGTTAGTTATGGAAAGATTGCAGTCACATGTACAATAAGAGCAGTTGAAACAGAATTACCATTTCAGCAAGCCAGCTTTCTACATTTTCTGGTTGTATTATTTTTTAAAAAAATGTCTATTAAAGCAAGTTAGAGTGAGTCCTTCACCAAGCAAGAATTAATTGCTTGTCATGGTTTTCCTGTCCTGCTCATTACTGTGCCTTCAGAACAATACACCTTTTCCACTCATAATGATAGCTCTTGAAACTAGAGAGGAAATTTCCAAAACTCACTCCATCCATGGAATGTTTTTTTGAGAAAATTTCAGCAAGTTTTGGAAATTTAATGAAAGAATTCACTGAATAATGTGAGGACTGAATAGGTTTTGGTTCCCATTACTGTAAAATATGATGAGTAAGACTCTGTTTCTTCAAACCTGTCCTCAGGGACCCCCAGACATTCTACAGTATTACTCGGGAGCTGGGAGCAAAAACGTGGAGCGTGTGGAGATCGCCAAGTTCCTGGTTGAGAAACACAGCTTAAGATCATTTGTGGTTTTGGAAACAACAAAAACTGGACTGAGTATTGAAAATTTGCTCTGCACTTTGCTGTATTCCATTTCCTTGCGGTTGCTAATGTAAGTGTGATTGTGTTTGGACAATAGCTGCCGGTGAACCACTGGTACTTCACACCCAAATAACCTGTCAAAACAACCCTGCCATCGAGCAATCACCCATTCCCCTGGAGGTAACTAGTCACAGCTTACCCCACAGATGCGAAACACTCAGGATAGGATGCCAGTCCTACATAATTCAGTTTATTTTAGTTTTGATTTTATATTGAATAGTAGCTTTTTACGCATAAAACGACAGTGAAGGAAATTACGAGAAAGTGGAACTTCTACAGTCATTTGCCGCCAGAGGGCTATTCGGGGTCCAAATATTCACACTGCACGCATCTTTAACGTGCCTATGCAATGCATGTGGAGTGCGGGGTATATCGCACAGGGATCGCTCATGCGGAGCTGACGTCATCAACCTATGGAGGGAGACAACACCCTTAAGCAAACACGTATGACTTCACGACAGAACGACTCGCGGGGTCACGCCCCGTTGCCGCAAAAAAAAACGCCTCGTTGCCGCGGAGTCCGTCTCCCCATTACGCGAAACTCGTGATGATTCTAACGAATGAGATTCCAGGACCTGCTTGACGGGCGTAGCCTTGTGGCCAATAGAATGCGGAGTGTGTTCCGCCTGTCCTGGGCGCCCGCCAATCGCGGCACGGCGTCGCAGCAGGGGGCGGTGCGCCCGCCGTTCAGGAAGATGGGCCATCGTGAGGCGGAGGCGTGAGAACCCCTCGGATCGTGCGATATTTACCCGTAAGCGGCGTCGATCATCCGCACGTCACTGTACGGCTGCCGAGGATGGGTGCGAGTTAACGATGACCGGGGAGAAGAAGAAGAAGAAGCGGCTGAACCGCAGTATTCTTCTCGCCAAAAAAATCATTATTAAAGATGGAGGCACTGTAAGTTAAATATTTATTTTCCGTAGCTTCTGGGGCACTTCGGGGGCAGGACGGCCCGCTTACATGGCGGCCTGACCCCACTCCCTTCGGGCTCCGCGGGAGATACCCAGCTTATGGATCGGCGCTCGTGTCAATCGCCGGCGCGCTGGCACCAGGTCTTTACCGCCCGGGTCTCAGCCCGAAGTAGCGGCCGAGCTCTCCCCGGGGTATTATCGAGGTATAAACATGAAAAGGGGGCACAGGGGCTTGTTTATCCGGTCGCAGCTCACGTAGCTCGACGCTGGCCACGAAAGCTAACCTCCCTGCCACCTGCCGCTTAATGCCTTGAAGACTTGTCTGTCCGTGCGGTCCAACTTCTCGGTCGGTTTGCTTTATAGGATTTAATTAGAAAACTGTATAAATAATTGAATAAACTGCGCAGATGCCAGTTAAATGTGTTGGGTGTTGTTAAATGTCTATTATAAACGGCATTTAGGGTGTTATTTAATGTTTATTAACTGCCTTGTGACGTTGGTATACACGTGTTGTTACTAATACCAGTGATACATTGTGACAACTAACCAAGAGTATGGAGCACTGCCTTTACAGGAAGGACTTACCTCCAGCTGTTGGGTGATTCGGTTCCCCATGATTCGCTGACATGGCTCTCTTCCTCCCCACAGTCTCAGGGCATCGGCGAGCCCAGCGTCTACCATGCCGTGGTGGTCATCTTCCTGGAGTTCTTCGCCTGGGGTCTACTCACCACACCGATGCTCACGGTGAGCCGGGCTGGAAGCCCCCAATGTCTTAAAGGTTTACTTAGAGCATGAACAATCAGGTTTTTAAGGAACAGAACTGATGTTGGTCTGTGGAGCAATAGATAGATTAATCTGGTCTGTGGGAAGTTTCTCAGAGGCCAGAAATAGACGAGCGATTAGTTGTGCCTTGCGCTTTACATTACATCTCTCTAGTATTGGCAGTATTTGCTGGAGCATTTGGGGTTAAGGACTCTGCTCAAGCTGGAACCACTCTGCTGACCACAAGAATTGAATTTAACTGGCTGAGCCCCACCTTGCTGGCTATATTAGTACCACCCCCCTTCATTGTAATTGCAACCTCTCATAGGTTGCGGTGTTGACAGCTGGTTAAAAGGGCTGTCCTGGGTGGGCCTTGGTACGGTACTGACCAGTGAGGTAATGGCACCCAAGCTCTAATTGGCTGTGACAGCTGCCTGTTTACTTGACAGGTGTTACACCAGACCTTCCCACAGCACACCTTCCTGATGAATGGGCTGATTCATGGCGTCAAGGTGAGCGGGGAGCCACGCCAAGCATGATGGGAGGTCGCTGTATGTGTCATCACGCCGTTGACCGGTCCCCTCTGCCCCCAGGGTCTGCTGTCCTTCCTGAGCGCCCCCCTGATCGGGGCCCTGTCCGACGTATGGGGTCGCAAATCCTTCCTGCTGCTCACGGTCTTCTTCACCTGTGCTCCCATCCCCCTGATGAAGATCAGCCCCTGGTTTGTCTGGGCGTGGTTTCCATAGTGACTCGAGATGGGAGCGACACTGTGACTTTTCTGTGACGATGCCCCCCCCTTCCGCAGGTGGTACTTTGCTGTCATCTCCATGTCAGGCGTGTTCGCTGTCACCTTCTCCGTCATCTTCGCCTACGTGGCTGACATCACGCAGGAGCACGAGCGAAGCACGGCCTACGGCTTGGTGAGTCACACAGGTCCCCCCCCCCCCCCCGTGACGGCAGGGACTTCAGTGGCCCGTTTAACCCCGCCGCCCCGCCCAGGTGTCCGCCACCTTTGCGGCGAGCCTGGTGACGAGCCCGGCCATCGGCGCCTACCTGTCAGCGACCTACGGCGATACGCTGGTGGTGGTGCTGGCCACGGGCGTGGCCCTGCTGGACGTGGGCTTCATCCTGGTGGCCGTGCCGGAGTCCCTGCCGGAGAAGATGAGGCCGGCCTCCTGGGGGGCGCCCATCTCCTGGGAGCAGGCCGACCCCTTTGCGGTCAGTGCCGCTTCCTTCCCGTTCGGGGTTAAGGGACCTTTGTATTTTGCACTGTGGCCTGGTGATTATGTTTGTTTGTCCAATACCCGTTTATCCAGTTGCGGCTATGATCCAGATCCCAGAATGGGACACGCCCTGAAAGGACAGAGGCGCTGCAGTTTGTCCGTCTTGACACACACTCACACTCGCCCTGTACCCTTCCACAGTCCCTCCGCAAGGTGGGCCAGGACTCCACAGTGCTGCTCATCTGCATCACGGTATTCCTGTCCTACCTTCCCGAGGCCGGCCAGTACTCCAGTTTCTTCCTCTATCTTAGACAGGTACTGGGCCACTGGGCTGCTCGTTCGGGGACTTTTACCGCCTCTTGTTTTGAGCCGACACCTGTTCTCCTGCTACCAGGTCATAGGGTTTACCTCAGAGACGGTGGCGGCCTTCATCGCAGTGGTGGGAATCCTGTCCATCCTGGCCCAGGTCAGCTGATGTGGCTGGGGCGCCGCCCTGCTGGACAGCAGATGCCCCTGAATGTGTTTTGTAACAATTTTGATGAAATTGAAAGTATAATATGCTATGGAAATGAAATGTAAATGAAACCCAGCTGGTGGCAGGTGGGTGGATGGGGGGGGGCACTTTTTCAACTATATGTCACCACCCCTCCCCAACAGACGGTGGTGCTTGGGGTCCTAATGCGCTCCATCGGGAACAAAAACACCATCCTTCTGGGGCTGGGCTTTCAGATACTGCAGCTGGCCTGGTATGGCTTTGGGTCTCAGCCCTGGTGAGTGTGGGGTTCAGGGCTGCCGCTGCCCAACAGTCTGGGTCTGGTCTGGGTCAGTCACGGTCCCTCCCTGTCCCTCAGGATGATGTGGGCAGCGGGGGCTGTCGCCGCCATGTCCAGCATCACGTTCCCGGCCATCAGCGCCATCGTGTCCCGCAATGCCGACCCTGACCAACAGGGTGAGTGACCCCCCCCCCGATTTTCACTGCTCTGGTGCGTTACCCAGGAAGCCGCCTCATGGGTATTGCGCCCCCCCCTCCCCTCCCCAGGTGTGGTTCAGGGCATGATCACCGGCATCCGTGGCCTTTGTAACGGCCTGGGCCCGGCGCTCTACGGCTTTGTGTTCTACCTGTTCCACGTGGAGCTCAGCGAGATGGAGCCAGTGGGCACGCCAGAGAAGAACACACAGCCCAACATGGCCAACCCCACCGATGAGGTAGCCAGGCTCCCAGGTTCCCGCGCTCGCCCGCTCGCGCCCTCACACATGCCCTCACACATGCCCCCCTTGCTCCCCGCAGAGTGCCATCATTCCCGGCCCCCCTTTCCTGTTTGGGGCCTGCTCTGTGCTGCTCTCCTTGCTGGTGGCGCTCTTCATCCCCGAGCACAGCGGCCTCGGCCCCCGGCCCCCCGGCTACAAGAAGCACGGTGGCACTGCCCAGGGCCACGCCCACAGTCACGCCCACAGCCCGCAGGCCGGGGGGGGTGACGGCAAGGAGCCTCTCCTGGAGGACAGCAATGTGTAGTGGAGCCGGGGGGGGGGGGGGGGGGGGGGGGGGGGGGGGGGGGGGG
>JABFEA020000046.1:14798727-14815031 GCA_019775915.2 Cyphomyrus plagiostoma
GTTCGATGTGTCCCTGTGTTATAGTGGCCAAATGGACCCCAATCTGTTTCCTGGTCTTGAGCTACAGTGGACCTCGGCAGCTCATAACTGGGGGGGGGGGACAGGTGCCTGCCGTTTCCATATCGCTCCCATCGGAGCAGCTGTGGGTCGAACAATGTCTCTCCTAAGCCAATCGGGCATGAAGTGCCAATGGCGTGTTCTGTGGAGACCACCTGCCCCCTGCAGGAAGTGCCAATGGCGTGTTCTGTGGAGACCACCTGCCCCCTGCAGGAAGTGCCCTGGGTCATGCATGTGCCCGAGACTCTGGCCCTGTCAGTATGGAAGGTTTAACCCTTCGGTTGTACCATTTTGCTAAAGTGCTCCAAGTCGGCCGCTGGCCGCATGAGGTTACGCTGGTCAGGTGACCCGCGCCTGCATACTGGGTGCCAGCCTGCAGGAAGTTGGGACAAGCTGTGTCAGGTACAGATACATTTGTGTCATAACCTTTCGGTTCATCCCTCTGTCTTTCTGTCTGCCCTCCTGTGCCGATGGGGGTAGCTTCTGCTGGTCACTGACATCTGTCATTTCCCACGCTCCTTTTCCTATCAGCCTGTTTACGTTCCACTTTCTGCTGCCTTGCGGTCCACCGTGTGTGTGTGTGTGTGTGTGTGTGTGTGTGTGTGTGTCCCCCGTCCGTCCCCTCTCGGACAGGGATGTCACTTCTTCCAGTCTGCTTAAACCTTCGTAAAGGATGTTTGGGGAGTGCCATACATATAACAACTAACGTTATTTATTAAAGGCCATCACACACGACAGTTGGGTGCTGGAGCGTTGGGGGAAGTAATGTCAACTGAAAGCCCCTCTACCAGGGCCTTAACGAGGTCATGAGTCAGACTGGGACACAGGGTGTGTACACAGGTCGTGCGTTTGCGTGAAGAGGCAAAACTGTCAACAAGCTGTGAAATAAAATTGGCATCAGCAGCTGAGTTTCCTGCAAGGAGAAGTAGTTTCCTACTAATGGAGTGCTTTTTGGACATTTGACTTTCATACATCATTCTGTATTTTCACCATCCTCTGGGCTAAAGATTAAGCTCAACACACTCAATGGTTGAAGGTCACTGTACAGAATTTTAAAGATTTAATGTGCAAGTTTAAGGGTACAACAGCTATTCCCTTCCAGTGTTTTGAATCTGCACCATCTTTTCTTATGAGTTTAGTAGTTCAGCTATGAAACCACTGTGTGCCTGGCTTTGCACAGGGGGACAGTTTTGGTTGACTGCTGGGGGGGGGGGGGCATCTTTATAAGGATGCTGTACTGCCAGCAGTTGGAGGGTGGGACATAAATACAGTTGTATCAATGTAAAAACACGGACATGTGACTTTAAGCTCAAAGGTTGGGTAAATAAACTGTCAATGAGTGACATGGGAAACTTGGTACTGTAAGATATTACACATGCCTAACAAAGGGCTTGTGTGTGTGTAAGTGAGTTGTACCAAGACCCAGACTGGTTTACAGTCGATGCAGGAGGACACGATTAGTAACACGGTCAGGGTTATGTGTTTGAGTGAGACCCTGCGTCCTCTCCACCCGCCGTGCAGATGGAGCGCCGCAGACCACTGGGGATGCTTCTTACGTTTTGCATTCAAATTAAACATTTTTGTCTTCATGTTAGACGTTTTATACCATTTCCTTCCACATTTTCAACGTGTACAAAAGACATGATTTACATTTTAAAAACTAAGCTGTATTGTTTTATGTATCAAGAAAATTATAATAAACAACAAAATGGAAAATGGTTTTTTTTGGCTCTCAGTCGTTTTAGTATGTGTGATTATTTAAAACGCTGCAGAAAGCGTTTTATATATTAATGTGTTGTCTTCTAAAATTAATTAAAATAACTACTTATATAGTTTGCTCTATTGTAACATAGAATATTTTTTGTTCAACTTGACGCTCATTTCAGCCTTCATTAACATGCTGTGGTAATTACTCCTGCTAGGAGTAATAAACACTCATTACAAGAAGAATGTGAAGACCTACGCAGAAATTTAAAAGAGCCCCCGCCGCCTTTTCATGAAAACTGTCATTGCAGCAGTGTGGGGCGCTTTGTGCTTGTTACCGGGACCCGTGAGACGCAACTATTTATTTAGACCCCAGATCTTGGCAGTACTCATTTTGACGACAGAACCGCACCTCTAAAAGACGATTCCTTCACATGAATTACACAGCGAACTCCTCACTTACGGGACAAAGACTTCCGGGACCAAACACTTCTGTCGAGAAAATCCGTCCCCTACTTCCGGTCTCTGGTCCGTTTTGACTGACGCACTTCCGGTGCACGTTCAAACATGGCAACCTCCCGTCTGGAAATAAATTTTATTAGACTTCTATCTCGGTGTGAATTTATAGCATTGGAGAAGCGGGTGGAAACCGAATGGAGGCTGGAAAAGGTTGGAAACGAGATTTGATTAAATATAAAGTGCAGATAAAGTGTAATGGAATGGTAAATACATGGATCAGCAGCTGACAGCCACGTCAGATGTATGGAGGCTGACTAATTCATATGTTTCATAGACTCCGATCACTGATCCCGGTGTAACTAAACATTATCGGCTCTTTTTGTCTTCGTCTCCCTGCAGTATGTCGGTGCTCTGGAAGACATGCTGGCTGCCTTAAAGAAAAGTTCGTGGTAAGGTGGCTTCTTCAGACGCCCTTTTGTGGGCACTGTTTATTTCTCAATTGGAATTGTTATTGGGACAAATGGGGTAAAACATATCTTATTAATTGTCGATAGATAAAGTTGTTTAGGCAATTATTAAGAAAAGGATATTAAGTGAACAAGAACAGAAATACAACTGATGCTATGCGATTCTGCGCCATAGGTTTCTATAGCGATTCTTTATCTGTTTGCACGTCTGAATAATTGTCAGAACAGTTGGACTAAATTGCCTGTAGTTAACGTCGTTAAGGGCCGGTGGATTTATTCTGGTTTATGAGAGACTAACCTGAAGGATAACTCCTATTTAGTTGTCACTGTTCTACCTCCCAGCAAACCTGTCACAGAGGTTCTAACAGACTACAGTCGGAAAGTGGACTTCCTGAAAGGGCTACTGGAAGCTGAGAAACTGGTCAGATTCTTACGCATCTCTTTTTTGTGTAATTTGCTATTAATGTTTTTTTCTGAAGTCTATCTTTTCATGGATATTCTCTGCGCCCTGTTTTCAGGCGTCCGCGACAGAAAAGGCCGTTGCCAATCAGTTTCTGGCGCCGGGCCGGAACCCCACCATAGCGAGCGAGAGGATGCCGGCCAGTAAGACCGTGCACATGCATGCTAAGGCCCGCTGCAACGAGGAGATGAGGGGGGAGCTGATGGGTGAGGTGCGTGTCTAAAACGGTATTATCAGAAACACGCGGCCACAGCACCACCTGTTGGTCATTCTGGGCAGAGCAACAACACAGATTCTTGAAGCTGTGATGCATTCAGTGATTTTCAGCTGTCACCCAAAAGGTATTTCATAGCGGTGTTTTTACATTTTGATTGATCTTTTTGTTCTGTTTGTTTTTGTTCCAGGGCACAACAAAAAAGGGTGAGTTTTTATTTTTTGCATCAGACTGCATTTGGCAGTGGTTTCAAAAGGGTAAGTGATGTTAATTTTCAGATTTAGATTTTGATGTAGTTTTTCTTCTCTACAAATTTGCAGGTGTTTCTGGAACAGAAGTAAGACACCGAAGGTGAGGATACTAAAAATGTAAAAAAAACGCCTCCTACAGAGACAGCAACACATTTTACCTTCTGGCTGCTAATGGAACCGGACAGGCTAACCCTGTTTTGTGGACGACCCCCCCCCCGGCAGTTTGCCTGTGGACGAGCGGCAGTCAGCAGCTGAGCTGGACGCCGTCTTGCAGCGCCACCACAGTTTGCAGGAGAAGCTGGCGGAGGACATGCTGAGCCTGGCCCGTAATCTGAAGAACAACACCCTGGCAGCACAGAGCATCATCAAGCAGGACAACCAGGTCGGTCTGTGGGCGGGGCTTAGGGAGCTGTGCATGCTGGGTAAACGATGGGTAAATGGTAGAGGCTCTCATGTTACAGATCCTGTCCCCTCCCACCCCCGTCCCTCCAGACACTCACACAGTCCATGAAGCAGGCGGACCTGAACTTCGAGAAGCTGAAGACTGAGTCTGAGCGCCTGGAGCAGCATGCCAAGAAGTCCGTGAACTGGTTCCTTTGGCTCATGCTGGTGCTGGTTTGTTTCACCTTCATCAGCATGATCCTCTTCATCAGGCTTTTCCCCAGGCTCAGATGATGCTCTCCCTCCTCCCCGCCCTGCATCTGCACTTCCAGGGTCCCTCTCAACCACCCCTGTTTCGCTGAGTCTGATTTGGTATCTCTCCTCCCAATGACCCAGCTGGTTACTGAATCCTCAGCACAGTTCATCTGTGTTCTAACTGCATTTTGCCCCACATTTAAGTGTGAGTTGTGGCTCTGCTTTAATCAGCAGTGACTGTAATTGACCAGCTGGGGGGGGCGGGTCTCTACTCCTGTTGCCATGGCTTCCTCGGTCCCTCTGGTATCATTACACTAAATCGCTGTTCCTGAAACCCATGGTAACTGAGATGGGTGATTATAGGGGGGTTGACCTGTCAGGGCTGCAGAAGCCTGCAGGCATAACACTGTAATTCTGGCAGTCTCTCTCTCTAAGGTGTCATACACGTTTGCCTGCTGGCTCATTGCACAAATGGACGTCCTGCGTTTTACAGTTGCACACGTGAGCCGGCTTGTGTTTTGTTATACGCAGATTTGTCTGTATTTGTTGGGAAATAGGGGTTTGTCTGAAAGGATGCTTTGGATGTACATCCCCCAGAACCCTTGTATTAAATTACTTCATGACCATGTTGTATGTGCCATTTTCTGGACCTTTGTGATTCCTGTACACCATAGTGCCAGACCACACATAGACATTTAACGCTGACGTGACGGAGGGGCGTTGGGGGTGGAGCCTGTGAAATAAAGGGTCAGATCATCATGTGTTATTTATGTGATTAGCCAATCACGTGACCATGGGTGTTTTTCTACCGCAGTTTTGGTACTTCAAGCTGTTGGTTTGAAACTGGCATAAAAACTGGTACGGCACTGAATGACATCATAGCACGCGGCGGGGTATTTTGTACTAAATGCGAAAAATGGCTTCAGTGTATTTTATGCATGGTTGAGGTGCGATTTTAATACAGACCTGTTGTGCGCATGCAATTCTTACACCGCTAGACGGCTAGATTACGATCAGGCGTTTTCTTGCCTTCACTTCTATACGAGCGTTATAGTGAAGGGAGTTTAAATTTCATTAAAACGACTTTACACTCATAGGGAAAAAGTAGATTTAGCAATTTTAATGATTATTCCTTTTATAGATTATCCAATATATGTTTCAAAAATAAGTTTAAAGTTTACCTTGTCGTGCCTGCCGAACGGTTGTGCTGTACGTGTTTAGAGGCAAAATATTTGCATAACCAGTCGACAAAAAAAGCCTTGCAAGTCTCACCCCAAAGTACCGAAGTACCAAAAAAATACCCCAGCTGGATTGGTATTTTAGGTACTGGATGTTTTGGTACTGGTACCTAACCGGAAATCAATGGAAAAGGTAAAGAACCAAAAGTATGGTACCAGGTGCGGTGGACTAAGTGAGGTTCTCTGTAGTGGGGACTTCTACGAAGCAAAAGATGCTGACGTTAAGTCCAGACTGCTCCTTCATTTTGATCCCTAAAGCCAGGAGCCCTAGACCCGCAGCCCAGCATGACTATTACTGAGCGGCCGACCGCCCCTCTGCTTATAAATCAGCACTTCAAACAACATCTGAAGTATTTTGGGGGACAAATTATACATAATTAGTAGTTCTGCTGCGGGCCGGCAGATGGCGCCATATAACAATTAGTGCGTTTTACGGCTATAGTTGGTTGCAGTAGAATATACTGAAAAGGTGACGGCTGTCATTTCACATAAAATCTGTGGAAATATTTGCTATCAAAACAATATGTTGACTACAGAAGATACCGGATTTTAAACGCTATTTGATATACAGTCAATGTCTATGCTTATATCCATGCGTGAATCGACTGATGCTCCCGTAGTACACAATCCGCAAACATATTGAAATGACTATGTGGGGAGCCTGCAGTTTATGAAAAACCGGGAATCATTTCAATGGCCAGTGAGCAGGAACTTTGTTCTGGTCGACAACCAAGCCTTAGCAATAGTGGGAACTGGAAACGAGTTCATTATGAAGAAATGAACAAAACAAGTCTGTCTTTCCGCCCCAGCAGCCCCGTCTCTGCTGCTGGCTTAGGGCAGCCCCTCGGACTGACCCACCGAGCATTAATTGGACTCTAGATCAGAGGCATCTACAATCCCTATCAGGCCGAAGTCTCATTAGGCTGCGCTGAAAGTAATTACTTTAGTGCTAACCCATGAACCATTCTATACTTTACCCTTATTAGTAGATTCACGGCTTTATTTGGTATTGATATAAAATAGTTTACATCGCCCTCATAAAAACCGAAACTGAAAATACCACAAAAGTGATTAAGCATATATATGTGTGTGTGTTTTTTATACAATGAGTATGAGCAATAACGCGTTCTCTCATGGAACATCCTATCATAATGTCATGCATGGTTTCAATATGTTGCCCTTAAGCGCTTAAAAATAAAGACTGACTGCGCCCATGGTACCGCCAAGCCACGGAAATGTGCGGGGTGGGGCCTGTCTGTTGTGCCTCCGTGTGATCTGCGCAGTTTACTCTGCTAGAAGGTCTCACCGATCTTCTCCAGCCAAATAGCATCCAGGCGTCCAGAGACCTGAGACTGGCCGTGTCTGTACGAGACTAGCGCTGAGATCATCCGTTTGCGGTACATTAGCATCCTTGACACGAACTGGGGTCAGGTGAGGACTGCTTTACTGAGGACGTCTGTCGGTGTAGAAAGTATTTGGACGAGGAATAATTGTCCAAGCACAAACTGTCCAGACTGACAAACGGCAGTGACATTTGGAAATTGTGTTTGCTAATTAGACACTCTGCATCAAGCATTTCTAAATCACATGTTTACATCATCTTGTTGTAATTTGGAACGAGTAATTAGGTACTTTGCTCTCATCACATCTATGTCCTTTCACATTCAGTGTTTGTCTCCTTGTTCACTGACACTTAATTACAGCATTAAGTGATTATAAATCACAGGGGAAGACTGCAGCGTGCGAGGTAGGAGCACTCTCGACGAAGGTGAGGAGGCATGTGAGATGGACTTCACAAGGTGCAATACAAAGCCGCTTCCATTGCCCAACTGGCGTTGGCACTGTCATCGATGTGGTCAGGTTTCCATGGCTACCGACTGGCAGGAGGAAGCCTTGCCGAGGGCAACGAGTACAGAGTCTGATTCCCGCTCAGTCACCCGGGAGCAAAAATATCAGCCCTGTGCAAAAACACTGTGGCATGGCAGCCAGATCCTCTCTGTCCCTCTCTCTCTCTCTCTCTCTCTCTCTCCTTATCTCCTTATTTACCTCTTTGCCTCATATTCGAAAGCATGGAGTGAGGGAGGATTTCAGAAGCATCCGTTTTTTATCAGCTTGTCAAAAGTCAGTAGGCTGCATAACAATACTTAGCAAAGCAAGACACAAAATATCACGCAATGTGCATATAGGCCTATAAATCCAAAGTGAAAATGGCATCGCTGACATCTGTACGGACTTTTGCTTTACATTGTGTTGTAACCTAAGGATTCACAGCTTGACTTTTAAGCGTTTTCTTTCTTTCGTTATCATCCTGGAAAAAGGGGGGGACTCAAACCATTAGTCTGCGGTAGTTTGGGGATACTTTCGCTCGGAATAATCCACCAGTGACCCGGATGTGGGGTGTTTAGGAAGGAAGCTGAGCCACCAGATTAAACTAAGGGAAGAGATGCCTGTCTTTTCATTTCCAGTGAAGCTAAGCGCTAAGTGTTGTGGGTGAAATCTCCCCGTCCACCATGGACCGTGCCGGACGTGCCCAGCCTCCTGCTCCCAAGCCTGGCCCATGGACATTGTTTGCTCACCTGGGCGTATGTTTAGCACAGCGGCAAGGCGTGACATCACGCCGGCGAAGACCCGGTAGGGGCGGGGTTCCCTTCTACATCAGGGCCAGGGACGTGTTGGGAGGGAGGGCCTCCGCATCCTACGCCGCCATCATGATGAGTGGCTCCGCCTTCCCTCCCTCCCGACGCTCTCCCCCCACTTACTCTGTCTGCCCTTTTATCTTAAGTTCTGGCTGATGAAGAAAGGCCCCCACCCCTGAGGGTGCTTGTCCTGCGTGTGTCTGTGTGCTGTTGGCCCAAAGGACTGCTATTCCTCTCATTTTCTGTATCCAAAAGCTACAAACACCATCAGAGAAACAAACTTATCCCTCTGTGAGATGCTCGTTCCTGTGAACCAGGAGTCCTGTCTGCGACAAGCCTGTTGGTGTGTGTTTCAGTCAATTATTTGGTCTCGATTCCTGTCCATGCCGCAGGAAGCCTGATCAGTAGGAGAGCAGGCTTGGCCACAAATCACGCAGTTCTCGCCCAGACGGGGTAGATTCCATTCGCTTGCCCTGTGGCCTTCCACGACAGCGACGGGGGGGTGGGGCGTTTGCTCATCCAGCTGTGGGAAATCCTCCAATTGGGTCGCTACATGCAGTGGATGATCTAGGCGTTGTGAATTTGGGGGGAAAGTCTCTCAGTGTAATATCTGCACGTCCTTGTGTGACACTCAACACAAGAGAAACACAGCTTATGTGGAAAAGTGCTTGCGAATTTGTTTTTTCCTTCAGAAATTTTGTGAAAATTACAATAATACATTTGAAGTTGGAAAACACTGCGTCATACTGCCCTGGAATTATTTTTTCAGGCACACAAACATGTACAATCACACACTATCAATGGCACTTAAAATGCAGAAGCTGTTCTTCAGGAAGGGTATCCTGAAAGTGGCTTAGAGAACCGCTTAAATGAAACACCCCTCCCCACTTTGTACTAAGCCTTAATATGATGATGACGGAGCCTCCTCCTCCTGTTTTTGTAAACAAACAGGCCCACTGACACGTGAGTGTATATATGTTGAAACGGGGGCGCTGGGTGAGACCAACGTCACAGCACTCGGGTGTGAATAAAGCGATTCAGTTCTGAGGCAGAATAATTAGCTCCCCCAACCAATAACCCTGTTACATGCCGGGTGCTCTTAGTGATCTCAGGGGGTGGGCTGCAAGAGCCGTCTTCCCTCCGCCAAGGCACCCACAGCAGCATCCATAACCGGGGAGTCTCTATGGCAGCAGACAGCGAATGTTCCCTGCTTGCTTAACTCGACCCCTTCTCTTTGCCTCTCCACTGTGAGTGAATTCTTCAGGTAGACGGTCACTCGATCCACGTCTAGGCAGCATAAATTCCCGCACTGGGAGAGCTTTCCTATTTCCCCCCAACCTTCCCCTTCCATTATCTCTAAACCCCCAATGATTTATTTGCTGTGTGAAAGAATATTCATATTGGATCTTCCTGGCGTCAGGATGTGTTTAACGATTTTCCAGGGATGCGTTGCGCCGAAGTCCTATTGTGTAATGAAAGTGCGAATTCTTCAAGATAAAATATCAGTTACGCAGGACCTATTCATTCACGCATAACACCAGAAATGGTGAAAATAAAGTCTAAAGCTAAGCCAAATAAAATATGCAACCCTGAAATGTCTGAGCTGTCGAGCGACAAAGAGTTTACGAAGCGCTGGAAAAAAAATGAAATTTAAATCGCTGGTTCCTGGGAATATCTAAACATGGAAGTATTGCAAGGCAAAGTGCCGAAAGTGTCCCTGAATTAATCAGCAGCTCCGTCGCAACATTCCAAAACATTTGTGGGAGGAAACCTGATTTTAAGCCAGCTGTTGTGCTCTCCACATTATTTTAAATTTTTTGAAACCTAAATCTGGAAACAAATGTCAAAATTATCCTCCATTGAGGTACGAGTCATTCGCACGTTCACATAAAAATAGTTGGGGCTGAAGGAAAAACAGGTGACCGTTCAAAATAAACCAAGACGCAAAAGAAGCAAGAAACACAAAACTAATGTTATATATTGCTGAAGAGGTGCTAACTCGCCATTTGATGCTCTTGCTCAGTTTAGTTAGAGATGTTGCAATTAACCGTTGAGAAAATTCTTGTATTCCTCTTTCATACTATTTTTTAGATTGCAAAATGTACGTTTTTTAAGCAATGCGCCTACTCATTTACGTCGGGTGCACAGAATAAAACAATGTCGTGCACTGTGTAGTATTTGTTTTGTGCTTTCTTAAATTCACGCAGTTTTATCGTATGCTCGGAAGCAGCATATAGATTGCGACATATATCACACATCCCTGTTGTTTTTCTATCCTGATCGTATATAAGTTTGAACAGGAGACGTATGCAATCGCTGTCTTGCAAGTGGAGGTCTCTAATTTTATCCTAATCCATCAGAAGTGAGTGGATTTAAGTTGCACAGGCTCTTTTTAGGTGGTAAACATAGAGAGACTCTCGCCAGTTCCAGCTCCAGTCCGCATTTTAAACAGACCTTACGGGTGCCCCAGCTGACTGGCAGCTCCTGTTTACTGGCGCACAGTCAGACAGTGGGAACCCGAAAGAGACGAATGGCGTCGCCTCCACGGACTTGGGGTGGGGGGGGTGAAACAAGAAGTTAATGGCTGATGTTGACGGCGTTTAACGTTCGCACCCCTGCAGATGACGGCTAGCCTTACAACGAGCTCGCCTTCGGGATCATTTTAATTTCCAGCTGCGGTTTTGCGTTAGTCTCTTGTTTTCCACCATCAATTTGGGACAGAGCCGTGGAAGACTTGGGAAGGAGGGGGAATGTCAGTTTCGAGAAAGAGGGAAGACGAAGCGCACGGCGCGTTTCTAGGGAGCGTATCCTGAAGACTAACCTGGGATGCGATCGGGGCTTATTTTTTTTAACTCTGTTATTTCTCCGTGGAGAGGGAGGGCGGGCAGCCGTTGCATATAAAGCGTGGCGACCCGCGGTTCTACGAAACGTGTCCCGAGTTTAGGATCCGCACAGAAAATCTTGGAGAAATATTGCGTATATAAAAATAGTTTGTGATATTTCAATTACTAGGAATTATTATTCAATTTGGGATCTAGGGGAATTTCTTACGGGAGTCACAAATAGCCCCGACCCACCGTGCGTAGGGTTCCGAACTGCGCTGCCTAATCCGGCAGGTAACAGTGACTGGGAGTCTCTCACGGTTCCTCCAGCTCTGTACTGGTTAACCATAACGGTCTGGACCTGGTTACCCTCCGGGTTGAGGGCTATCTGTGCAGTCCGTCGTTTTTCCCGTCGGGCGAACTCCACAGGCGAAAGTGGAGAGTAGCCACAGGCGGGGCTGATACCAGTCTGATGCTAAAGCGAGACCGAGAGACGGCTACCGCGCGTTAGCCCGCCGGCTAGCTGGCCGCTCTCGGTTGCGCGAAGCGTGTCTCTATCCCGCCACCTTGGCTGCCTTCATTTTTTTTCCCCAGGGGAGCATTTATTTATCGCGCTTTTTTATTGAACGGGCTCGGGCAGTGAGTGTGAGCGGCCGAGTTTCTGGCGTTACGATCCTGAGTCTCAAACGGCTAGGCTAAGCTAAGGCGAGACAGGCTAGGCTAGGCTAAGCTAGCGAGCGGTGACAGCATGCGGCCGGAGAACTCCGCCGCCGTCCTGCTCACCGTCCTCTACCTCCTGTCCAGCTGCGGACACGCCGCCGGAGAAAGTAAGTAGTGACCGCCCGTCTGCATAGAAAAACCCACCGCCATGCTCCCGTAAAAATAATAACAGCGATAGTAACAGCTGTTTATGGGAGTCGCTGTGCAGGTGGGAGAGTGAAAGCAGCCATCGAGTGTGTGTTTAGAGGTGGTGTCAATTTATGGGTGAAGCATTTCTGTTCTGTGACAAGTGCGTCCTTTTAACAGATGTTTATAAAGGCTCCGATAGTACAGTGCCGGAAATGTGCAATCTTGTCGATTTCGGGGTGCATTGGCGTAGGGCACGCTGCAGGCTGGCAAGTCTTTAGTGCTGGACGGGGGCGTGTTTGCTCACGGTGGCCGTGTTGGGGAGGATCGGCTTCGCTGTGAGCACTTAGGGTATTACCCTGTGCACACCCGCACTGTGCAAGCAGCCGTATCTCCTGAAATCACTGCGTATGAAAAGGTTTAAAAATGCTTTTGGCTGTCAGCTGTCGCTTTTGGTCTTCGTGTGTATTTCTGTTGGATCTCATTTGACCCCTGTACTGAATATGCAATCAATGTTTTGGAGTAAAACTGGTTTGCGTGTGTCTAGTAGATTAACAAGTGGATTTACCAAAGTATAGAGAGAGCCGATCTTAGATAAGTTTGAAATTGTGTGCTTGTTCCCATATTACTTAATTTTATGAAGTGCATCTACAGGTCAAGTGAAAACAGTTTGGAAATGGACAAAATAAAATTAGGAGTAGTATTTTAACCACTTTAATTTTTGCTTGAACACCCCCATGAAATCCTGCCCTGTATTAGTTTTAACCACCACATAATGGCATAGAGATTACCAAACCACCGTTTGCAATTTTGTGGTCTATGTAAGATTGATATAAATTTGGCTTTTGCCTGCCCTCCACTTTGAGTGTAATGGTGTTTCCATGTTTTGTAAATTTGGATGTTGGTACTAAATGTTATAATTGTAACATAAGTGTTATCCTTTGGGGGTATTAGGTCCTGGGCTTTGAGCTTAATTGCCGGCTTGGGCCTCACACTTTGATGTGTTCTTGTTTCTCTTGTCTCTGGGTGGCCTGTTTCCTGGCATCATTCAGCCAAGCGGAATTACATCTGTGAGTGCGTAGTGAAGAGTGAACACGAGGCTCCAGGTTTTGCTGGCTGGTGTCCTGCGTGGTGGTTGTAGAAATGGTGGCCAGCATCCAGATATTATTACCTTGGGATTAGTTTCTGTAGTGGCTGTAGGGACCGGTGCTGGAGCCTTGGGGAGCCCCATTGCGGACTCTGGTTGCGCTTGTGCCCAAAAGTGCCTCCTTCCTCCTCATTTCTGGGCACATGATCTCTATCACACTCATATCTGCTTGTGCCCCAGAGTCGTCAGGTGACGACAGACATGCTTGTTTGCACTCAATTTGGTGCTTTCGCTTTAGGAAGTCCGTATCGCTTGCCATCATTTTATTGTCCATGGATACTAGCTATAAATATCGGGTATCAAAACACTTTTTGACAGAGGGCATTTAACACCAAAACGAGACTTTTTTTTTTTCTTCTTCACTCACATTGCTTCCTACTGCAGTCCTTTTTGGGATCTTCCTCCTTTGGTGAATCTTTGGTTTCAGAGATAGAAAACGATGCTATAAATAAGCAAACATTTTAGTCTTAAGGGCCTTTTCCTATGACTTTCCCAGCCCGATCCATGATAGTTTGCCTCGGAAAAAGAGGCTCATTCCCTAGGCTCCCCTGGATCTTCTACATCTTCATGTATGGAGACACTCGCACACATTTCCTGCTGATCTTTGTGCCACAAACCTTTCACCGTCACGTGCTCTGAATGTCAGTGTGTGCTGAGAGGGGTAATAGTGTAACATCGGATTTAAATTGAAGTGTCTTTTTTTTAATGTTTTTGCTTCCTTCTGAATCTGGCTGTCAAAAATGTACAGCTCTGCCCTAACCAGCTTCAGCACCCGGGGTGGAAAATAAAGCAGAATCGTGCTGTGCAGTGGAGGCTATCTCCCTCATTCCCGTCAGGTTTGCAGGAAGAGCGAGGCTATTTCTGCAACTAGTAAGGACCTCTGATTCGGACAGAGCCATCTTGTAGTCTGCGCGCCTTGTAAACAAACTCTGGCGCATTCATATGCATACATGTAGATAGGTGTCTAGGAGCCCATGGTCCCATACAGGAACTGGCACGTCGACAGCCAGGCCATGGGCTCAGAGTCTGGGACTTAATTTGAGCCATAAATTTCACTTTCTGGAGGCTGATGCGGTTTCGTTAAGCACTTGACTGCGTTGTTTTTCATGTGCGTGTGAAGAGGTCGAAACTTTGAACTCATGGTCGTGGTGAAGGCTCTTCCCCACAATTCCTTGCCTGTGGAATGTGTGGGCGGTCTGACCTGTAGGTGCTACTGTAAGCTGGGTGTGACCCGTGATTACCCCCCCCCCCCCCCCAAAAGGGAAGCCTGTCCATTGGCCTGAGAAGGTTCTACTTCACCGTAGCACCACGACACGCCTGCTAATAGAACCCCTGCGAGATGGTCCCTTGAACCTCAGCTTTTCACACGTTCCCTCCCATGCTGAGGTTTAAGGTCGATCTCTTGCCCCTGATTTCAAAGTTTTTCTGGCGCGCCATAAAACTTCGAATTGTTAGCACGGTGCCATTCAGAAGTATGACGCTGATGAGTTCTGTTTGGAGTCTCTTCTTGGGTGTTATTAGTGAGTCAACCGATATCAGGAATTACTGTGACTTGTGGCGTCAGCGACCAGCTAACCGAAGACACCTTATGAATTACGACAGATTGTTACTGAAGTCAGGCGGCTAAGACTCTCACCCTGATACTTTTGAGGAGTGCCCCCACCCTGCGTAGAGACTGTTGTTTAAACGCCCCCCCCCCGAGTATGGTAAGGTCACCTTGCGATTTTGTGACAGCTCACCCACTTTTCTGGCCTGCCTGTGGATCGCAGACGGAGGTGGTTTGTCCAGGTGAAGCATGGCTTGACTGTCTAATGGCACTGAGGAATCTCCCCTTGGGGCTGCAGGTCGCCCTTGGCTTACAGTGCGGGTGTTTTCAATCAGATGGTCGTAGGGAAGGCAGAGTTGCTGAGTGCCAGCGGCACCCAAAACAAGAGCGTGAACCAATCTTCTCCGATGGATGCGGCTTGCCTGTGTCTCCTGCAAAATGAAGGGCGTTTAGTCGCCCGTTTGTAGAAGGGGGTTGGCTTGATTTGCCTTAAAGGGGAGTTCATGCGAAGGTCGTTTATACTGTGATATTGTTATGCATAGAGGTCTTATCTTTAAAGGCACCGTGATAGACCTCCACCGTGCTAGACCTCGCATCGACCCCCCTCCTTGGTGAAGGTTTATCATCTCGATTCCCTGAAAAACTGGGCCCATGTGACTTTGGTTTGGCTGCAGGATATAGGCTCCGTTGTGGCGCCTTATGAAGCCCCACCTCTTGACGTTTAGTTGATTGATGACTCCTACCTCCACCACTGCATTGCTTGTATTTCTGTGTTCATTTTAGCACCCCCCCCATACCCCCCCCATACTCCCTGCTTCCTTGCCAAACCCGTGGTTTACTTTACATCGGCACCCTAAGACCTGTACGATACTGGGTTTTCTTAGTGCATCCAGTAACTGGTCTAATTAGTACTTTTATCTGTCAGTCACTCATACGAAAAGCACACAAACTCTGGAGGGGTAAGTATACAATAGTATGTTTGAGAGAACAGGAGACTGCTTGTACACGTGGACCTGCAGGGCTTGGTGTAGAATGGGGGGGGGGCAGTGAATCTGGAAAGCACTGCACAGACCTGTAGGGGGCAACGCACTCCAGAGCTGCTGATCCTCCCTCGTGGTCACAGGTATGGCGCGCTCGATCGGGATGCGCTCTCACCAACACGCGCTGCTGTTTTGTCTCAGTCCGAACATCCAATTTCCTGAGAGATAATAGGATCGCCGTCGCTATGGCGACCCTGTTGTTTGTGCTCTCCCCAGATGAGTCTTATTTTTCACCTGCAAATTTCTCAAAAAGCACATAATGACCAACGTCATTCTGCCCAGATGGGGTTTGTGCTCCTCCCGCCTTGGCGCACGCCGAGATTGGCTCCAGTCTCTTCCCTTCCCTGTGAGAACTGGGAAGACGGCGCTGTATGCTTCCTAATGAATGTCTTCATTAAAGCTTAACCCCCGGCCCCGACTGAGTTGTCACATTAATCCTTAATCCTGCTTTGTACTCAAAGACAACGAATGAAAACAAGTAAAAAAGAAGAAAAAAAACCAGCCTCACGCTGTATACGGTGAACTAGGGAGGATCCTTCGCTTGCTTTCCTGTCCCTCCGTCTTTACATTCTGCTCTCGCACCTGGGTGCTGGCCGGGGGGGGGGGGGGGGTGCTTAAAAAGGAATGAGTTAGTACGGTGGTTTTCATTGGAATAAGTGGGGGGGGAAACCATGTGAGGCCGGATGGGGCAGCAGTGCTGGCAGGATGAAGGAGATGCATGGAGAAGCCATTAGTGGCACCATTTGAATCCCCCCCCCCCCCCCCAACCTGTTTTTTGGAT
>JABFEA020000046.1:14815227-14826794 GCA_019775915.2 Cyphomyrus plagiostoma
ACACACACACACACACACACACACACACACACACACACACACACACACACACACACACACACACACACACAGGGGGTCAGGGAATGCGTGACCTGACTCTCAGTGCTGGGATTTGCATCCTGATTGGTTGATTGGTTAATTGCTTCCTGGTGTCCCTCTGAGGTGTCTCTGCTCTGTGAGCCGCTCTGTCTTCCTTGGGGGAGGCGCAGGGGGCTGCTGGCGTTGTGGCCGCCCCGCCTTCCCGCTTTCTGAGGTCACATGCCCCCACTGGGCTAAAAGTGGAGCCTCCGGCTGGGGGCCACGTCGTCATGTGGGGGACCAGAGCTTGGCTCTGGTGCTCTGGCTCGTGGGCAGTGTGACTGGCACAGAATTGGTTTTGTGTAGGGGGGGTGGTTGCAAGTGATCTGTCGCCACTTTGCCGGCTTGGCCCCGCGCCGTGGTTAAGCGACCCCCCCATTGCCGTCCTCGCCACCTCGTTCTGATGCGTGTGGGACCACCTGTGGTTTCACGCCTCTAGGTCCCGAGCGGCCGGCTGGCATATCGTGTTACGGGCAGGGAGGTGACTTTGGGCTGACGTTCAGCCTCCTTTTTAAGGTGCCGTCTCGGGCTGGATCAGAGCCTCCCCTTCGCTGACTCGTGAGCCCTCGCTCCTCCAGGAGTTTCTCAAGCGACCCGATTCTTCGTGTCACAGTTGGGCCGACGTGAGCTTGGACGGAAAGGGCGGTTTCTCCAAACGGGCCTGTCCCATGTAGATAATCACCTGTTTTTTTTGTCCGGTCTTGATTCTGAGGCCTCGGTCCGTGTCAAAGTCCCCGATGTTGAATTGACCCACTGCATTTGAACATTTGGGGTTCGGCCCGGCTGTCTGTGTGGCTCTATGCCCGGCGGGTCGCAGTGGGAGGAGGGCCCAATCCGAAAAAAGAAACGCTTCGTGTATGAGGTCATCGCCACGGCAGCTATGGATTGGGGGCACAAGAGATCAGCTGACATCAGTGCGGTGGTGGGAGTGTGGCGTACCTCAGGGCTGATTTATTTAAACAAACTTAAATGTGGGGCTTCCCCTCGCTTTGCAAGGTTGTGAGCACATCCAGGGCCGCTACCCCCTCTCCTCTGTATGTAGTATCGGTTCTCCATTTTGGCTCCAGAGTCGAGTACCTCACTTGTTCTGCAGGCATCATCTATTTAGATGTACAGATTGGTAAATGATTAAGAAATGTGTTATTTTAAATAAAGCAAATTAAACTGACAAAAAATCCGTTAAATTTGTAGCCCTTCCCCCCAAGTTGTGAAGCTGAAGTGGCCCGGGGGTGGGGGATGTTTCCTTCGTGTTTGTTTTCCTGGTGCTCTGGACACGCTTGCGACACAGTGACTGTTTGACATGGCTGTTGCTCCACTGTTAACTGTCCACTTTGATCAGCATTACCACAACTAGTTACCAGAAATGCCTCACTCCGAGTACAGGTGAATTCTGCGTGCGCTTTTAAGTGACATGAATGGCCCAAGTCACCCATTGGGCTGGGGGTTGGGGGGGGCTACAGGACAGGGGGAGGCGTCACCAGTTTAGCCACAGGGTGAAATCACGTGTCTGGTTTGATGTGGCCACCTCAGCACCAATCTCCCTGGATGAGGGGTTTAGGCACAGGAGGGCATGCTGTCTTTGCTGGTGCGGAGTTCCTGGTCAGGGCTGGAAGGCAGGGGTAGAATCACTGATTAAAACACAATATGTAGTGGTGCACCGATGTGGAAATTACGGATAATGGTTGATCGTCCGTTGCAATCCCCTCCATTATTTTTGTAGTCTTTAGGTTTGGTGCTGCTAACTTTGAATATTGATTGAAGTCTGCATACCGGCTACCAATATCGACCAAAATTGACTCGCCAGACTGATGCCGATGTCTTAAATTTTAACAAACGTCGGTCGACAATATGTTAGCCAGTATATTGTGCGTATCTGACGTGCCATAATGGTGAGAGAAGTTGTGCACTGATGTGTTTCCTAGTATTGTAACCCCTTCCTGTGTCCTGCAGTCTGTCAAAGCAAGAACATCAAGAACAATGTGACCAACCTGCAGACCCTGAAGAACTGCACGGTGATTGAGGGCTACCTGAAGATCCTGCTGATGTTCAAGACCAAGCCCGAGGACTTCCGAGGTCTTCAGTTTCCACGGCTCACCGTCATCACAGACTACCTGCTGCTGTTCCGCGTCTATGGCCTGGAAAGCCTGCGCGACCTCTTCCCCAACCTCACCGTCATCCGCGGCAACAACCTGTTCTTCAACTATGCCCTGGTGCTCTTCGAGATGCTCCAGCTGAAGGACGTGGGCCTGCCCAACCTCATGAACATCACGCGTGGGGCCGTGCGCATCGAGAAGAACCCAGATCTCTGCTACCTGTCCACCCTGGACTGGTCTAAGATCCTGGATAACGTTGAGGACAACTACATTGTGGCAAACAAGAATGAGCAGGAGTGTGGGGATGTTTGCCCGGGAGCAGCGAAGGGGAAGAGCAGCTGCCTGCAGACCACCATCAATGGGCACTTCCGTGACCGATGCTGGACCCAGGATGACTGCCAGAAGAGTAAGACCCTCTCTTGGCTCTCTGCTCCTGTTTTCATTCAATCTTGCTCATGCTAAGCTGTTGTGATGCTTCTCACCGAACTGTGAACTGATGTTTGATGGAACTCGATGCTCTAAAATTACAACGCATGACTAAACAGGGACTTGGACGGTCAGTAACTTTGTGACTCCAGCCCTCTGGTTCATGCCCCTGATTATACACTAGACCCTCTAAAAACCTTTGTGAAATTATCAGCCATAATCCTCAAGCTAGAACTGGAACAAAACTGTTGGTAACGAGTGTATAGATTGTCAGATATTCAAACTCTGGTTGAGTGACTTTGGAATTTACGGAAAATCGGGCACAGGGTTAAAGTGGCAGAGAGAGGGCGCTACGCTGTCATGTGAACAGGGGGTGATCTGTGTGTATGTGAAATGGGCACAGACCCTGTGAGTAATCCTGGGTTGAGGTAAGGAGGTGTCTGGGGAGATGTCCTTAATGTCTAAAAAGTCACATGGATTCATGCTTGGCTACTGAAGAAGACATTGCCACCCCCAGCTCATAACAAATTTAATTTGGAGTGTTTCAGACACAGCCTCTCAATTCAGCAGCAGGTTTATGGCTTTACTCTGTTTCGTAGTGTGGTGACGTGCCCCATTATTCACACCTAAGCCTGACTCTTGTCGTTGGCCGTCAGTGTGGATCCCTGGGCCTTCTGCTGCCATTAGACGGGGGGACTCTGTCGATAGCCAACTGCCACAGCACTGCGTCATTAATGTGACGTCTGTGGGTCTTAAATCTCCTAGTGAAAGGTTTGGTCTGGTCGGGTTTCAGATGGAACACCGTCTCATGATAGCAGTAATGAAAACGAAGTCACCTGTGAAGTGCTGCTGTGTCGATTTCTCTCTGCTCGGTAAGGAGATCTTGGCCTGTGGCAACTGGGGCTGGTTGTTGAGGAGGCATCTGGCAGTGGAAGTGCAGATACTGCTGCCTGGATACAGTGTCTTCTCCTTTGGCAAGCGGAGCATTGTTGTTGTCAAGCCCTGTTGGGCCATGCAGAAATTTGCTCTTGCGCAACGGATAGCTTTCCAGGTCAAAGTTCGTCTGTTAATGGCTGTTCCCTGTGGGAGATTTTTAACCATTTCCCCTCTCCTGCTCGTGGCCCGTTCTTTACCAAGGGGTGGGTTTGCTGGTGCCTGTGCGGACACTTTGCATGGACGTTGTTTTTCAAGTGTCAGCTAGATCTTCTTCACAGGAACTGGATTCCACGACTGCCTGGAACAATGCATATGGCACTTTTCCACCGGTCTGCAGGAACCAGGCCGTACCGAGGCGCGATGCGAGTTCCAGGGCTGTTCCAGCTCGCTTCGGTTTTCCACTGCAGAAGGGTCGGCCCGGTAAAGGCGTTGTCGGGTTTGGAGAGCGACATCGGTGTCTCCGTGCATTTCCACCAAGCAGATGGTGGCGATGTACCCAGCTCAGCTTGGCTGGTGAGGGCTGTGTCAGCGCGGGTACAGCTGGCATACTTTAGAGTGGGAACACTGCCAGTTCATGGTAGAACTCTGTTCTTGATGGCAGTAGAAAAGTGGTACTAGAGTGAAGGCTGCCCTGCATGTCTGCTCTATACATCTGCGCCCGGCAGATGTTCTGTGTTCACATGCATGCAGTCTGAATTGAGTATAAGGTCAGGTCCTTTCAGTATCACCTGCCGACATGTCATCATAGTCAGTGGTTAATTTATTTTTGGTCTATTTTCAGATGTTGTTTTGGGTCAGGTAGAGGTACATGGGGGCTTCTGCCTGCTGCCAGTGTCTTCCTCCCAAATGTCTGTCCCTCCCCAGTCTCATTGTTTGGCGTGAGCCGTGATTGATCAGTAAACACCGCCGTGGATCACAGGACGCACATCACGCGGTGTTATTCCGGACTGGCGTGGACTGGAGGTGCCTGCGGGATTCCTCAGTCGCGCGTGGAATCACACCACACACCATTATTGGCCTCTGTTCCAGGAGTCATTCGGTTTGCGGAATGTTCCGGAGCATGCCGGCATACGCGTGTCACGGGTTGTGGGCGGGCGGCGGGTGGGGCAGTGTTAGTGGCTTCTGGGACAGTGTATCCTGGCAACAGCTGTAAAAAAAATAAAAAATTGGCAGGATGCTGAGAGCTAACTGGTAAATCTCAGTGTTGGACCCGCGGGATTTTTTTTTTTTTTGCTGCAAAGGGTGAGATACAGCTGATCACTGTCTGAGGTCCTGGGCTGCAGGAGTCGTCTTTGCTCCTGATGGCTTAAGCATCGAGGCTTGGCGTGGGCTCTCAGGCAGGATAGGCCAGCTTCTGCTCACTGCTCGTTCGCTGATTGGACAGCGCTGCTGTCATGTGACACCAAAGGCGGGTGCTTGTCAGTTGAAGCAGCACATGGAGCAGGCCTCCCACCCCACCTCTCACACACCCCCTGCAGTGCCCAGTATTAATAAGTGGCCCATAAATGTTTGTGTTTACATGTTGCTAAGTGATTTATGAGGCCTCAGTCCGCAGGTCACTCCTGGCTCTTTGGGGGGGGGGTGAGAAGCCCTCCCCTCCCCTAAACACAGCGAGGTGAGGTGTTGGCGTGGAATGTCGGCCATTTCAGAAAGCTCCCGATTGTTTCCTGCCATTGTCAGATGACTTCCAACTCGGGGGGCTATAAGCACCCCCCCCCCGGGGGGGGGGCGGATTTCCACAGCTGGTGTGAAAGATTCACATGGAAGCTTCGGGAAGGTTAAGGAGTCTCCATGTCCCTGTATGCCGATCTTCCCCGGCAACCGGGTTCCAGGTTCCTGGTCCTGCACCCGGCTGACTCTGCTGTGGTTGTTTGCGAGGGGCTGAGATTTGCTGGAGATTATTTTGTCCCGAAACACAACAGGTGACACTGTATCTGGAGTCAGATGCCTTATGGGCTCAAAATGCTTAGCAGTCAAATTAAAAAAGGTTTTAGATGGAAGGCGGTAATGAAATGTTTAATCTTATTAGCACGTCAAAGTCTCACAGCAAACTGGCCTCTCCACTGTGCTTATTTTATTGTTGATGTTCTCTCAGCTGGGGGGGGGGTAGATCACAGTAACCTGTGAGCTGGTGTGAGCCCCCCAAAACCCTCCTCCCTTTTCCAGTGAGCGTTTCCAGTTGGCCTCCACACCTGTTTAGCATCCAGGAAACAGCCCATGTCAGCAGGCCCTTTTGGTCAGATAGAAGCGATCCCCGCCCCAGTGACCCCTGACTCAGTGCACTACTTGCCAGGGTGGGGGCCAGTCGCTTAGCTTGCAAAGCCTCATGGGTAATCTTTGTTCTGGAATCTCAGGAATTTGAATCATTTCGGAGCCCCTGTGTGTGTGACAGATTGTTTTACTTCTCTCACACAGCACTATATTCCTGAGACATTTTTTTCCCCCAGTATTCTTGGCGGTTGACAGGATTGAGGCACGACCTTCTGCCACCCTGGTCCAGTTCCGGGGGCCGTTTATTTGGACCCTCGACCCACAGCTCCCCATTTGGCCTCCAGCTTGTTTTTGCTCTTGAGATCACGTCGGAACAAAATGGACATCCTGAAAATGCCAGGGGTGCGACGGCACTCGGAGAACCTAGCTGGGCGACACCGATTCTGCAGCTGGGATGCATAATCTGCCGCTTTAACATATCAGTGTCTGCTGACTATTTAATAAAAATCAAGATATCGGATGTGTTAATCATGGCTAATATCACTGGGCTACACAACAGCTGGAATGAGGGATATGATTGCACTGGACATCCAGCCATTTTCCTTAGTGCAGGACAAGGGATTTCATTGGCTTACTCGCCACTTAGAAGTAGGGCTGCCACTTTTAGTCTGAAGCAGGGGGGGGGTGATCACCCTGTCAAAAATACTGAATAAATTGTGTCATAAAATACATGAAAGATGGCAAATCTTCAAAGAACAGGCTGCAAACACAAAAAGTACTGGCCTGTAAGACACTTTTTTTTTTATATATATATATATATATATATATATTATGACCCAACCGTTTGATTGTTTTTAAATCTGCTTGCCAAATTTAATTATGATCTTCCCTGTTCCACAGAATAAAGATGTAACGTCATTCTGTAAGTTTTTAGCATCAGCCCCCCAATCCCCCCCCCCCCCCACCCGATTGGCCAGAGATTAGCTGGTTATCAATATCCATATCAGTGATATAAAAATGTTCATATCGGTGCACCATTAGCCACGCGTGCCCCCCTACCGAACCTTCTCGCCCCCCCTCACGGACAAAATGTCCTTCCCGTCATTTGCCGCTGCCACAGACACAGGCATCCGGCGTGAGGACGAGCCGGCGTGCAGCCAGCCTGTTTTCGCCGTATTAGCGGCGGTTTGTGGCTAATGAGGTTGTTTACGGGATGGGCCTCTTGGGGCGGCGGTGACCGGGCCGGTTAGTCAGTTGCCGCTGATACCTGGAAAAATAAAAAACAAAACGAAAAACAGGACCGTTCTTAATTTCCGATGGACAGCTCAGCCATTTATGGGGGGAGGCCAATGTAAAGGGGGAGGAGCTTATGATGAGTGATTACTAGTAACGGGGGGGAGTCCATGGGGAAGCGCCTTTGATGGAAATTGGCTTACTAGATGCTCGTGGGTGCAAAATAACTACAGCCCAACATGACCTCTGCTTGTTCTAGGCGTCCCAGCGTGTTGGAAAAACACCCTTTGTGTGTGTATCCGGGACAGACGTCATCAGTACACACGCTGGCCGCCGCCTACTCTCATTGTGTTTTTTTTCTTCTCTTTTCCCTTCTGTGAGTAATAATTAAGTTGCGGCCATCGAAGCATAAGGTGTCGTCATACATGGGGAGTTTTAATGACTGACGAGGCACCGCCACGTTCCATGTATTGTTCCGGGGTCTTAAGTGATCTTAATGTCCTGAAAGAGATGAGAATGTGTGTTCTGTGGGCCCGAGGGCCAGGGTAGGGTGGGGGGTGCATGGAGTTATGGAGTGAGCGGGGGGGGCACCCTCTTCCCCTGGAACAGAATGGGCCCTTTGCACACCTTCCAGACAGACGGTGGCTTTAGTTTAACTCGTTCTGTTTGGGTCATTAAGGACTCCTGGGGTTTATGTTTGTCAGGAGGTAGGAGGTGTGATCAGCAGGCCTGAGTCGCTCCCTCAAGACAGAGCAAGTGCCATTTACCTGTCATGTGACCCTGGACCTGTCACATGACTGAGCATTGGATAGCCCTAAAATGGGGCCTCTTACTTTACAAACGACGGCTGCTACAGTTACCCGTCTGACCCCCAGCCAGCCCAGAGAGGTCGGAGTCTAGCGGAGGTAGTGAGTCCTCTCTCCACCGCTCTCAGTTCCCTGTCTGCTCTCGCTCTCTCCCCATCCCCTTCGCCTCGCTGGCGGCTGTGTCACATGACTGGACGGAGTCCTCGTTTATCAGTGTGCCACAGGTCAGCCTCCGTTAATCTGTAACGGGACGCGGGAGCACTCAGGCAAAGGGGGGGGTGCAGGTCACGGCTGAGCCACTCGATCCGAAAGGTGGCACCGCCTGCCAACCCTCGCCACCCTCTGCCCACGGAGCACACCTGCCGGAGACCCGACCCGCGAAGGGGCGAGGCAGTGACTCGCAGGCCTGACACCACTCTGGTGGAGGCGGGAATTGGAAATCTGAGTGGTTTTTGGTCCCTGGTGAGAGGAAGTCTGGGGCCCCAGCATCAGGGAGAGGGACCCAGAGAGCAGTAAACAGGAGCTGTGCTGCACGGTGGAGTAACCAGCTAACCCGCTGAACGAGAGGCCAGTGGGGGCTGATGCAGATCAGTATGCTCTGGTGATCAAATGGTATTGTGGTGTACACCCCCCCCCCCCTTCCCAAAATACACACAGAACCCGGCTTTTAAACACACCCCCCCGTTTTACCTGCACTGTAACTTGCGCTCACTTTGGCCTGTCCTCCATTACTCTGTGTGTGTGTGTGTGTGTGTGTGTGTGTGTGTGTGTGTGTGTGTGTGTGTGTGTGTGTGTGTGTGTGTGTGTGTGTGGCGGGGGGGCACTGCGCAAAGCTGGACTCTGGAAGCCTGAGTCAGCCTGTGAAATGGGAAGCTGACGCCAGGTGCCGTGTCCACACTCCACACGTTGGGGGCACTGTGTCACATGACAGCCAAGCCTGATCTTGCAGGCAGATGCCATCCTTACCTGTTCTCTGGTGACTCTAGTTGTTCTTGTTGTTTGCTGCTGTCCTGACGAGGACCTTAACGCTCAGCCATTGCTGTGTGCCTCTCTTCTTCCTCCATCTGTTTCACTTATCAGCTGAGTCCGAGGGCAGTTTACACAGCTGCCCCCGGCACCGCCCTGTGGCCAGAGCGAGGGCCTACCATGGGCTCTGGGCTTCCTTTAGAGTGAGCTGGCCCTGACCTTGTTTACTGAGAAATGCAGGACGTGAGGCGCAGGCTGATTGCCGGAAAACTCCGGTTCCAGGCGGGAGCTTAAACACCTGCAGGGAGAGGGATCGGTGGCGGGCTAGGCGGGGTAGGCGAGCGGCACCGGGAGCAAACAGGATCAGTCGGGACACTGCCTACGTGAGCAAACAGGGAGCCGAGCTGCCCGAGGGGGCGGAGCGTAGGGCGCCCCCCCCACTCTCCACCCACGCCGGAGCTCTGTGTGTGCTCAGCAGCCTGGGCCTGGCATGGACGGGGTTAAAGGCAGGCGGCCCTCTGGCTCACGTTAGAGGGGGCGGGGCCTGACAGCTCATTGGTCGGCTGTGAGGGCGGATCGGGGCCTGCGTGGCTGCCCGGCCCGGATTACACCGTCGGTGGATCTGGAACGCGGCTGGTCCTGGTGGGGGTGGGGCTGACAGCCACAGCCACTGTACAGCCTGTTGCTGCCTCTAAATTATTCCCTTTATTTTTGTTTTTCTTCCCCAAAGCAGGCTGCCGTCACGCCGTCCCTGGCCTTTTCAGACAGGCAGCGCGGCAGACTGCCCGGGGCCTTTAATGACTGACAGCGCTGCTCGTTGTTTTGCTCTGGGTCTTTATGACGCTAATGAGGTCGGTCAGGGCTGTCTTCAGACCTGGGGGAGAGGGGGGGTGCTGTGGCCGTTCTGAAACCCAGTGTGTGTGTGTGTGCGGGGGAAGCGGGCTCTGTGTGGACGGGGGCCTCGCTCGCCACCTCCTTTTCGAATGTGATCTTCGGACACACTGGGGGGGCGGGGTGTGTGGGATTGCTCCCTCCTTCCTCCAGTTTGCAGTCTTCCTTCATGTTTTTACCTGCCATCCTTTTATATACTTTCCCCGTGTTTTCTCACCCTGTCATGGACCTAATTGTAATTTACTGTCGGTCGGCCCGGTTCTGAAGCAGGGAGCTGCCGACCCGCCGTGTTGATTCCAGTCGGGGCCCACGGGGGTGGAGCATGGAGCTCAGGTTGTTCTGGAGCCCCGTGACTGATGGGTCGGACTCGGCACCTGAGATCCGCTACGGTCACTGCAAGTCCCCCAGGCTGAACTCGCCGAGACGCTCCTCATCTATTCACCCGTTAATCCCATTTGCTGCAGACTGGGTTTAGGGGAGCTAGTGTAGGGTGTGCTGTACGTGAGGGTGAACAGGGTGTGGGGAACAGCACGCTCCGCTCTGTGACAGGGAGGCATGCAGCCATGAGCCCATGTCACCCAATCGTCCAGTGTGTGCGTGTGCGTATGTCTGCGTGTGTGTGTGTCTGCGTGCCTGCGTCTGCGTGCATGTGTCTGCATGCATGCATGCGTGCGTGCGTCTGTCTGCGTGGTCCATTTACTGCTGATTCAGGACCTGCCCCTAATCCCCCTCCATCCCCCCTACAGTGTGTCCCGCTTCATGCAAGCACAACGCCTGCACACGGGACGGCCACTGCTGCCACGAGCAGTGCCTGGGGGGGTGCCGGCAGCCGCACTCGGCGGTGGCGTGCCTGGCATGCCGGGCTCTGCAGCACCAGGGCCGGTGTGTGGAGCGCTGTCCCGCCGGCTACCTGCTGTTCCGAGGGTGGCGCTGCGTTCCTGAGGCCTTCTGCTATCGGCTGCACCAACAGTGCCAGCAGAACAAGGGCGCCGACTGCCAGGAGTACGTTATCCACCAGGGGGCGTGCGTGCCCGAGTGCCCGTCAGGATACACCGTCGTCAACACCACCATGTGAGTAAGGCCGCGGCATTTACCGCGTTATCGCAGGTAAATGGCATGGGGGGGGGTCACAGACACAGGCTGAGGGGGGAACAGACCAATCTGAGCAAGCTGACACATTACTTACGGCCGTCCGCTGCTGCTTCCGCTGTTCCCTCAAGGACGTCAGCTGGTTTTATTTAATTCCTGTCCGTTTCCTTGCTGTTGTGCACTCCGATGGGGGTGACGCCCGTCTGTTTGGAGCCCCAAGCCTCATCTGCTTTCTTGGGCAGGAAGTGAGATATGAGGGACCACGGCCCTGGGGATAGGCTGCTTCTGTCTGTCAGTCTGGCTCTGTTAGCCCCGCCCCCTCACGCCAGGCTCTTCCCCCAGGCTAAGCTGCACACCGTGCGCCGGCCTGTGCCCCAAGGTGTGCCTGGGCACGAAGATTGTGGACTCGGTGACGGCTGCCCAGGCTCTGCGCGGTTGCACTGTGCTCAATGGCAGTCTGGTCATCAACATCCGTGGAGGGAGTGAGTACGGCTCTCCTGCTTGGACCACAGATATCCCATCACATGACCACAGATATCCCATCACCTTAGCTTCCCTATCGCATCGCGACTAGGCCTGTCACGGTAACAGATTTTACTGGACGATAAATTGTCCCAGGAATTATTGCGATAAACGATAAACAATCGCAGTGCCGTCATATCTGCAAACGTCATACGGCCCACTTGCTTCCGGTTTGAGTAACTATGAGCGCATGAAAGGATAAACTTGTGTTTCAGAAGCTAAAAAACACATTAATAATGATTTCCTAAGTGCACCACGTCCTCAAAATACAATCGAGTTTTAAGTTTCCACGCAAACCTGTGGGAAATTTGGCAAA
>JABFEA020000046.1:14831160-14844467 GCA_019775915.2 Cyphomyrus plagiostoma
ACAAGGCCCCCCCACCCTGTTCCTGACTGACTGGTGCCCTCTCCCTCCCTGACAGGAGAACCGAGGGGCCGACCGGACCCCTCTACGCGTCTTCCAACCCGGAGTATCTGAGTGTCAATGACGGTAAGGCGCCCCCCCCCCACACAGGGGCCGTGCTGAGCTGCCACCCAGCAGTCCCTCTGACCTCTGACCCGTGCCCCTGTCGCGCAGTGTACGTGCCGGACGACTGGGAGGTGGCGCGGGAGAAAATCGCGCTGCTGCGGGAGCTGGGCCAGGGCTCATTCGGCATGGTGTACGAGGGCGTGGCCAGCGACGTGGTGAAGGGCGAACCGGAGACCCGCGTGGCCGTGAAGACCGTTAATGAGTCGGCCAGCCTCCGGGAGCGGATCGAGTTCCTCAATGAGGCGTCGGTCATGAAGGCCTTCAGCTGTCACCACGTGGTGAGGAGGGGTGTCCGTGGTGGGGGGGGGGTGGGTTTCCGCCAGGCTTTTCTCCCCCAGACTGATCTGTCCTCCACGTCTGTGCAGGTCCGCCTCCTGGGCGTGGTCTCCAAGGGGCAACCCACACTGGTGGTGATGGAGCTCATGACTCATGGAGACCTGAAGAGCTTTCTGCGCAGCTTGCGGCCGGATGCGGAGGTAGAGCGCCATTCCTCAGCTGGCCTGCAGGGGGCATGGTGGTTAATATTGAGTGAATTAGGTGACTTGTCCCATTGAGATGAGGTCCTCTTTGGATCCTGTGCATGGAGGAATGGTTAAGTTTAATGCCTGAGGATCTAACAGACACTAATGGCCCCGGATTGGCATTTAATGCGGCCCATATCTCTGAGCAGAACAACCCGGGCAGGCCCCCGCCCACCCTGAAGGAGATGATGCAGATGGCCGCCGAGATCGCTGACGGCATGGCCTACCTCAACGCCAAGAAGTTCGTCCATCGTGACCTGGCCGCCAGGAACTGCATGGTGGCTGAGGACTTGACGGTGAAGATTGGAGGTAGGCGGCCGGCGTGAAGAGCTGCCCACACGCTGGGGGGGTCATGCTGTGTGACAGCCAGCTTTGTCCCGCAGACTTCGGCATGACCAGGGACATCTACGAGACAGACTACTACCGCAAGGGGGGCAAGGGGCTGCTGCCCGTCAGGTGGATGGCGCCAGAGTCACTGAAGGACGGCGTGTTCACTGCCCACTCGGACTGCTGGTCAGGACCGCCTCCTCTCTCTGCCTCGCCTCCGCTCTCTGCCTGGCCTCCTCTCCCTGCCCGCCTCCTCTTTCTCCTTCCACCTTCAGTGTTTTAACTTGTGTTCTTTCTCCATCTTTCCTCTTCCCTCCCTCTTCATTTCTTCTTTACTTCTCTTGCTCTCCCTCCTTTTTATATACCTTTTTCCATCTTTACTTTCTCCGCATCTCTTCCCTCTTCTTTCTCTTTCTGTATCCGCCTTTCCTTCCCCTCTTGCCTTCTGTCCCTTTCATTCTCCTTTATCTTTCCTTCTCTTCATTGTTCTGTCCTGTTCTCTCATTCTTTCCTCTTCTCTCACTTCCTCCATTCTCTCCCTCGTTCCTTCTTTACCTCTCTGGTTCTCGCCATCTCCCTCTCCTTTCTATACATGTTTTTCCTCCTTCTATACATGTCTCCACCTTTCTCCCCTCTCTGATGTCATTCCCTTCCTCCCTGCCACTGCAGGTCCTTTGGTGTCGTGCTGTGGGAGATCAGCACACTGGCAGAGCAGCCATATCAGGGTCTGTCCAACGAGCAGGTACTCAAGTTTGTCATGGACGGAGGCTTCCTGGATCGGCCGGACAACTGCGCCGATCGACTGTGAGTGACACGCTTACACATGCGCACACACGCGTGCAAGAGAGAGGCGACGGGGCCGCACCTCCTCAGGCCGGGGGCTTCACTCCGGACACCTCAGATTAGCTGCTCTTAGCATCTTGACATGTCTCAGTGCCATAGAGCGATAAGCCACTCTAAAGAACTTGATCCAGTACTTAGAGAGTGCAGCTGTGTCCACATTTAAATGCCTGCTAATTTATTAGTCCTTAAATAGCTCTAACAGTTACGTACTTGTGTTCGGTTAAGTTGTTGTTCCCTAGTGGCCACTTTGATTACTGCAGCTCCGCTGTCACTGCAAGGTTCCTGATGCAGGGCTGTGGCTCCCAGCGACACTGACCCCCCCCCCCCCCATTCAGGCATAACCTGATGCAGATGTGCTGGCAGTACAACCCCAAGTTGAGGCCCTCCTTCCAGGAGGTGATCGAGATGCTAAAGGAGGACCTGCACCCCAGCTTCCAGGAAGTCTCCTTCTTCTACAGTGAGGAGAACAAGCCACCAGACAGTGAGGACTTCGACATGGACCTGGAGAACATGGAGAGCATCCCTTTGGACCCGTCCTCCTACTCCCAGCGCGAGGGCAGCCTGGGCAGGGAGGGAGGGCCGTCGGTAGGACTGCGGGGCAGCTACGAGGAGCACCTGTCCTATACACACATGAACGGGGGCAGGAAGAACGGGCGCATCCTGTCCCTGCCCAGATCCAGCCCGTCATAACAGCTCCACCCCCCCACACACCCCCCATTCTCGGGCCCCACTAGCCAGATCTCAGGACACTCACTTGCTGTCAGCTGCCACAGGACGACGACCCCAGATACAAGTGTTTTTATACCCAGAGAAGAAGCGTGACCTTCTCAAGTTCATTTTCCCCCCTTTTACCTTTTGCCAAGTCTTTAAAACTGTTGGATGGATTCAACTGTGAAAGTTACTGTAGTCAGTAGGTATGGCCCCCACCCACAGACGCGTAGCTCCTCAGCTTGGGTGGATATGATGAACTTGGATTGGCAGTGAACAGGAAGTTTGGGTTTGGGCGTCGTCCCGCCAAGCAAGGAGAGTTCAGTGGTACTGCGGCATCGACCGGGAACAGCCGCAACCCACCGTCTTCGAACAAAGTTTGACTCGAGAGAGGAAGACTTTTCTCTAATACAGACAGTATTCCAGATTTCTCACTGATTCAGTAGCTTTTTTTGGTTATTAGTTTTTAATTTATTTACTTTTTTCGTTCTCTCTTCAGTTTGTCTGTTATGAAATTACACCTGAATATTTAAACTTTTAAGAAAATTGGACAACAAAGTCCCATGACTGACCAATAGCTGCTGCTCTGATATTTTTTAGTGAGTAAAAAAAAGAATCATATATATATAGACGTTTTTGTACATAGATGATATTTTTAATGTTTTCATTTACAAAGCTTTACAGGTTGTAGGGATGTTTTTACATTTCTGTCTTTGATCGTTCATTTTTCTAATCCAAAAGGAGGGGAAAATCGTACTAATGATGCTTGTGAGCCTCTGTGTTGTGGGCGCCGCACCCCTGCATGGCGGATCTCAGCCCTGCGAACTCGAGCGGCTGGAACTCCGTGTGTAAACCGAGCGACGTCTCGTGTCCTTCCCGTCTGTCTCTGAGGGCTGAGTGCTGTACCCACGTCGGTGTTTGCAAAGTCACGATGCTGCCAATTTGAACAATGCATCATGTTGTGTTACAGACAAGGGATGGTTTTCATTAAAGCATACCTCTGACCTTCCACCTTCGTTTTGTTTGGTCTTAGAACTGTCCTAGCCTCCCCCCCCCCCCAATTATCGGTTATAACTGTGTATAGTAATTATCAGCATCGTCGGAAATACCTCTAAATATTCTGCCGTTGGCTCCATGGGCAAACAGTTGCGTTGTATTCAGTGATACTCTGGTTGTTTTCTGATCACCGAAAGCTAAGCGCCCCCCACCCCGCCCGCTTGTTGATCTGCCCCTGGATGGTACCGTCATTCTCGCTCTCAGGACCGGCGTCGCTTTCACGCACTGTGATGACACTCTTAGTCCACCAGAGGGCGCTTTGTGCAGAAGCACTGCCGGGAAGCAGTGGTCCTTGTTACACGCGCCCTGGTGATTTTTTTTTTTTTTTTTTTTTTTAAACACGTTAAAAGACACGTAGGTTTCAGGGTGGCAAACTTGAGGTTCCTTTCCTAGCGTGTTTTTCGTCTCTGTGTTTGGTATTAATAGATTTTACTGACCCCAGTTTTTCAAATAAAGTCTGATCCTTAAAGTCTAGCATTTTGACCTTTTGGGATGCGGGTCTATACATATCGCTAACTAAAGCAAACGGGGACGAAAAGCCGGTTTGTTTCACCTCATATTTTACAGTCCGTTTACTCGCCCAGTCGATTTCAAATGGATGCTGCTTGGAGCAGATGGTTCTTAGAAGTTATATGGTCTTCCGGTGTCGGTGTTGATGTTAGGCTTGGATAGAAATTATTTCCAAAACCCGCTATTTAAGTAAAACACCGGTAGATCACACTTAAGTGGGTTTTTACACTGAGAGTAACGCCGGGACTGAACGAGGTGACCTGGGTTCGAGGAGCAGAAGCTTCGTAGCACGTTCCGCCTGATCAGCCGGAAGCACCAGCCGCAGTTACAGCACACAACAGATCCGATGTAACTCGCTGGTTTTTAGATCTCTGTTGAGGAACATAGATTCAATAGTCTGTTAGGTAACCTGGTCAAATGCCCAGTCATAGTTAAAGTTAGATGCAGAAGACCATAACATCTTGCAAACTATGTTCCCCGCTCATGGTTCAATGAAATATCTTATACATATATTATATAAACCATGCTGCTGCATGCCGCCTCATATAATCTGACATGGGGGGTATTTAATAATCACCTTTAATTAAAGTTACCAGTGTATAAACCTATAGACCAGCTGTGTCCATTACATTTCTAATGTCCATAATATAATTGAAACATGCGCAAGGCCATATTACCTAGCCTGTATTCGCCTTTAAAGATTTAAGCTTGTTTGTTCTCGTCATTGGCGTTTGGGATTTGATTTACAAAACACAAATAGATGTTTAAGTAAAATGTCCTCAATCATGTCAGTCTCCAGTAGCAGGCATTTTACTGTAATCTTGCTGTATAGAGTAAATGCAGCTCAGCGAGTTTCATCGGCCCAGTCGGGATTTCCTCCCGAAATACGACATTTCGGCAATTTGAGTCCCCGTTTCCCTGTGCATGTGACATTGCTCGTTAGTTGCCCGAAGTTGGGAACGCAGAAAACATCCTAACACCCCACTGTCCCATACAGTTGAGTGTCCGAGTCCGCGTTTACACAACCAGACCAAAGGTTTCTAGCGCCTGTGCGTGTTTCCCGAAGCAGTTCTGCTGTTTTTAATGGTTGCAATAGCTTTATTTAAAATTTCCCGTATTGTCCAAACGCTGCTCCTCTACATTTTTCGTGCACCCGTGTGCAAAATACCTCTGTTTGATTTAGGATGTATAAGTCATATTCTCTGTCTGAACCTTGTGCATAGTATGGGCTAATTGTATGTATTTGATCAGACCATGACGTCACACACGCACGCGTACGTGTCCGCCACCAAAATGTGCCATGATATGGAAACGCCAGATGATTTATTTTTCTGCCTCTCGTTTTTGTTCTAAGTAGAGCCAAGCAGTAATATGTACAAAATGTGTGGATCCATGTTGTATGTAAATTATTCCACAGATACGTGTTTCTATTGAACGTACGAATAAAGCTGTTGAACGTTGTCTTTCTGTTGATGCTGTTCCCTCCCCCCCACCCCGCCTGCAGTCCTCGTCGGTCCTCCTGGTCTGGGCCTCGAGAGATGGGCGACAGTGTAATGCTTCATTTTTTCCACTGGGGGGCGACAGCTGCCCTACGTTAAAGTCAATGCTGCAGGACGTCTATCAATGCGCCAGATGCATGACATACACGTTTAAATTGTGTTAATTTAAAAATGTACGTGTATTTTGTTAATTTTGATATCACAGTGGTGTAGAATTTGTGAGGCGCCGTACCTGAATCTGGCAAACTAGCTGTGTCATGGGGCCGTCAGCTGTATTTTGAAGTTTTTTTTGTTGATCTTTGTCTGTGTTTCCAGTGCTGTGCAGTTCTCTGAAACCAGTGTATTGGATTAGCATAGCCACATTTTACACACTTAACGTCTCATCACTAAACTCACCCTAAAGGTCTGCTTTCGACTGAAAAGTTCGACATTTCGCAAGAGGCTCCAAATTGTGTGGGTTATTCTGTTTTTGGTTTCGTTTTTTATGCTGCTCTGGAGTATGCTTGCAGCTACAACTCTTAGTATTAGCCAGGGCAATGATGACTGCGCAGAACATCACATAGCAAACAGACTAGCATTAAATAGAACCTGTGATGTTTATTGCCGTGAATATGAGGTGCTGAATGGAGCAGGTTTGTTCATGATTCTGTGTTCCCTGTGCTGCTTTCATAACCATTGGCAGCTCCAGAGGGGAACTTCCACAAGGCAGGATGTCTCAGTTCGTCGGGTTAACTTGTATCTTAAGTTCATTCTACCCATCCACCCATCATCAAGTAAGAGTTTAGGTAAGGAGCATTCCTATTGGAGAAACAGGACTTCTAGATTGAGTTAACTCAGCTAACTGAAAAATCCTGCTTAATGAAACACCCCCAGGTCCTCATATTTGATTCATGCAGGCTGGCACTGCGTGTTTCTCCTGGCCAGCAACTGTACTATCCTCTAGCATCCGTGACCGCAAGCACTCCAGTCACCTGAGCCAATATGTGGGTGGTGATTCCGTGTGTGTCTTTCTGAAGATGCTTCAGGGGGAATAGTATAAATATCCAATTAGGGACTTCTTGACTCGCGCCAGCTTCCATAAACCTACCAATCAATAGAACTTTCTACCAGTTTTGAAAAACATCTGTGAAATACTGTGGCGCGGGTACCATGCAGATATGACAATGACCCTAAAAGAATGACGCACCATAAAAGTGCAGGAAACCACATAAACGACCTTACTGCATGTACAACACTGCACTCACACCCGTATACCACCGTGCTGGCCGACCCGACTACTCATGTAACACACAGTGGTCGCGTACACACCGCTGTTTACAACAATTAGCACTTAACATTACAGATGTAATTACTGTACAACACAGTACAGGTTAATTACACGTATAGTTATGTACACTATTTACATTTCGCACCAGGCCAGAGTGCCGCGTGCCCGATGGATAGCGCTACTATATGATATGTTGTATTAAGTTGGTAAACTGCAATCCCCACAATGAGCTATAGTAACTCAATGTTAATGTGTTTTATTGAAAATATGTAATTTTACAAATATATGCCCTACACGAACAAAGACAAAAAATTAAAAGAATAAGGACTCTCGTCATTAGACATTTAATATAGGGACATTTCTGGACTGATTTATTTTTGGTAAGCCTTAAAATCATACACGAAAATAAACTATTAAAGTGAATAATAGTCAATTCTATTGTACATGGACTTAATGTAGTTTAATTTCACACCAGCTGGTCTATTCCTCTATTTCCTTTTAAAACGATACCGGTGTTCTGTCGAGTTAGGCTACCGTAGTGGTAATCGATACCCCTAACCCTAACTCTTACCCTAACCCCCCTAAAACCCCATAAGACCCTTATCTTAACTCTAACCCTGACCCCAATAACTCGATAGGTAGCTCAAGTCGTCAGAACACCGGGCAAGTACACGGAGGGGCGTGGCTGAGGGCACAAGTTTGGGTTGAGCTTCGGGGGGAGTTGTGGTCTCCATCCATTTACGGGGGTATATTTGCTAGCTTTGAGTATTTAGGGGGGTTACAACCACCCCCGACATAATTTACGCTCATGGCTGGTGGTGTCTACGTACCTGTGCCTTTTGGCGAAACGATTGAAGATGCCCCAGTTTGGAAATTCCGAGTGCCCCTTTTCGGTAACCGATGTGTCACGCAAAATTTGAGGGGACATCCAACCCGGTAGGCCATATATATTAAAGGTGACCCCCCCCCAACCGGTTCAGCATTTTCCCATCGAAGAGTCTCTGTACGGTACTGTTTCCCATGGTCTTATGTTTATCCCGGGACTGCTCATTCCCTACCTGCTTTACAGCCTTTAAACCAGTGCTTGTGAAAACAGATTCTGTTACTCTCCTTGTTAGTCAGTACCAAGTATAAATACTCCCCATTGTAATTCGGTACCAGGTGGATGTACTCCCTTCGTTATTCAGTACCAGCAAATACTGAGAGGTGCCGGTATCCAGAAGAGAAAAACAAAGGTACTGCGTACTGGTGAGTACCGACCCATTTTAAGCATCGTTTCTAACCCACTGCGTCCTAACTGGCGAATAATGGAGGAAGGGCAGTGTGGGGAAGGACTCTGAGTCGCTGCGTGTAGCGGTGTATGAAGTTCGGCTTCCCTTTACGCACAGAAAGTTAAGAAATGCGGTGACCCCGCCCAGAGCTGTGCAAATGAGCCCTGAGCTGACGGTTGAGCTACAGTTATATGCCAGAAAAAGGCCTTTGGTTGTAAATTGAGCGGAAATTCTGTGTGAGTTATAGATTTTTTCGCAAACTCCGGTTCGTTGCGTGGTATCCAGGATGGAATGGGCTGGTGCTCAGCTTGAACGCAAGAGATGAGATGATGCTGGAGTGGCTTGCAGCGCAGAGCAGCACGGAGGAAAGGCACCAAAGGCCGAGTACTGGCTGCAACCGCGGCTCTGCGGAGCGCTTCGCAGACATGCTGTAGCACCGCTACCCTTTTCTGCACGCTAGCCTAAGGACTAGCGTAGAAAGTCCCCCGCGCCCCTGTCAAAGACCACCGATCATTAACACCAGGTACGTTTGCACGATTATGCTTATCTGCGTACAGCTTCATGCCTTATTAAAGGATGTTTTCTATCTGTGTACTGTTTCATGCACCCTGCCACCTGTGAGACCGTGAAAGCGCTTTTGTGAGACCGTACGGCAAAAATCGGATGCCATTTATTAGAACATTTTGTGCCCGACTGCTTCTGCAAAAAGGGCGGCTCGCCCAGCAAATCGGAAGCATCTCTATTCGGGTATGACTAGTTTGAAACCGCAAGCACTTACGCTTACTGTTACTTTATTTGATACGGGGCCATTTTCCAGCGTCTGTGTCAGATCTTTGCTCCTTGGTGCCAATTTCCCTCTGGAGAAAAGAGCATTGTACTGGTGCTTTCTGACAATTTTCACATTTCATATTCACTCCCAAAATCAAGAAACGCATCATTTAGGTAAATCAGGTTTCCGCTAACTCTGCTACCCACTGTACTTCTCTGCCTCCCCTTCCCAGCACTCATCCAATCAAGTACATCTCCTATTTCCCACCTCCGAGTCCCGTCCCTGGCTCCGCCTTCCCCTGTCCCCCACATGTAAATGCCAGGCTGGGCTCTGTCACCTCTCATTGCTCTCCCCAGCACGGATCCTGCTTCTCCATGGCCGACTCGCCCTTGAATAACTCTTGGCCTCTGTTTTCCAAGCTCTGGACGAAGCGATGGTCCTTCAAAAGAGGTAGAGGGTCACCGTCTCAGGCAGCTTCCATCCACCGCCGAGGAGCCCCTCCACTGTCCCGTGTAGCTGCGCCTCTAGGGATCCCGCTGCCTGCGCTTTCGATGGCACTTTGTGCAGACCGAAGGTCAACTTCACGTCCGTCCTCCGTCTGAGAAGCTGCCGCGGCTCCCGATCCGCCGCGTTTTCGGAGTCGCTGTCGCCGCGATCCTCGTGTGTTATGGAGTGCCTGCCTGGCGTCTGGCTGCTCTTTTAAGGGATGAGTGATATATTAAGCAGCTGGGCCTTTATTTCAAACAGTCTGCCACTGCTGCAACTTAAAATAAGTCTCGTCGAATAAATAAGATCTCGTGAAAAATGTAAACAAGGCTTTTTGTCCGAAGGCTGCACAGCAGTCCAGTATTTTCTGGGTTTCTCATTTGTCTTGACTGGGGATTGTAAAGCGTCGCTAGTGGTCTCAGCTGATGGGATATGGCCTGGCGGTCATGTGCGGGCATTCCTGGCACTGCCCAGGGCTTCGGGCACATGCCAGAGGGACGGATATTTACGGAAAGCTTCAGGAAGTGACCTGAAACCTTTAATGCCGGACCACACACCCCAGAATGCCTTCGTCGTCCGCCCGTTCCCGTCGGCTGTGATCAGGGTAGAATCCTAGGCGACTTTCTCTTCTATTGTGGGAGCGTTGGAGTCTCTCCTCTGTCCACAGGCACTCTGGATGATCGGCGGCTGTAACCAAGGCCTGAGCTCGGCACTCCGCGTACACATTCATCCCACATTCATGTACTGTTTGTTTCAGCGTTTCTGCAGATCGTTCACCAGTCGCCCGACGTCCACACCTTTACTATGCGGGAACGCCGTCCCATACAGTGAGGCAGGCCGGACCCACGTCTGGCTGAGGGCCGTAAAAGGGTGTCTCCTGGAGCGATGCGGGCCCAGGCTGTCGGGGGAGCCTGGTCTCTGTCTCGCTGGGGCTTCTCCGAGCAATACTGACGTACTTCACTGCCTCGCGTGGAAACGGGGCTGCCCATGCTTGACGGAGAACACGCGTCCAGCTGGGGGGGGGGGGGTTGGCGTGATAATAACTTAATTGCCTCACTGGGCTCCCTTCTGCGTTAAGGTACTAAGGGTGAAGAGTATTGGGTTGAGGGAAATTGAATAAAAACAGGAAATGACCTGGCAGGAAGGACAGCCTAAGGCTGCGGGGGGGGGGGGAGGCTGAGTACCTGCAAATGATGACAAATATGACGGGGGGGGTTTGTAAACAGAGCAGGGAGCAAATTGCACCCAGAGTGGCTGGTCGCATCCCCTCTATGAGGAACAAGGCTCTGTGCTGTTTCAGACACACATCAGTAGAATGAGGAAGTAGTTGTTACCTCATAGCTGAAAAGGAGATCTGCTGTCGGGCAGCCTTGGCGGTCGGCGGAGGCATGCAGCGCACTGCCGCTCAGTCTGACCATAGGGTATGCCTCGCTTTTCTCAGAGGTCGGGTGCATCGTTCTATTTGGGAGAGAGTGACCACTGTGACATCCAAGATCTTAGCTAAGGGATCATTATGATCTTGTCAGCAGCTGCCTCAGGGTCACAGCCGAGGGGTTTGTGGGATCTCGCCGATATTCCGCCGCTTCCAGCTCTGAGGTCTTCGTGGTCTTGCCTTGGCAGCGTCCGACTCGAAGCCGTGCGTCCGGCACCGGGCCAGCGAATCAGAGGCGGGCTCCTCCTCTCCCTCATACCTGTCACCCCCCCACATCACTAAAGATGTTTTCTACAGCAGCACTCCTGAGGAAAAGGTGAGGGGGGGGGCTAATAATGGGCTGTTTTTGTGGGGGGGGGGGTGGGCAGAAGTGTGCAGTTATGGTATCTGTATGCCCCCGCCTCCCAGGACTCCTCTGACTGTGAGGGCTTTGCTGACAGCGCGGACGACATCTTAGCCCTACAGGGGACTGAGTACTACCACGACCTGCAGGGCGGAGACACGCCACACTCTCTGCACAGGACCACGCTGTCTGTCAGCGTCGAGCCCTGTGGTGCCTGTCTTCAGGGCTCCGCCCCCTGCTTGTCGGCCCCTGCACTGCTCCTGGTGACCATCACACTCCGCATCGGTAGGAAGGAGCCAGAGGGCATGGACTCCGACGATGAAGCACTGCCCTGTCTGGTGAGGTCCATGTCGACGTCACGGAGGCACAGCTGGGGGGCACCCATGACACCGATAGAGATGGGCAGGAGGTGAGTCCTATGTGGTGGTTGACCTGCAGGGGGTGCTAATGTCCTTACTTTCATAGCTACCAGCTGTTAGGTCTCACCTGCCCCTGCTTCCCTTTCCAAGCTGCAGATTCAGGTTGTGATGTGAATGTTTATGAGAAACACGCCGCCTCGCTTCGCTCTGCCCATCCACCCCCCATGTCACATGACACAGGGGCCCAACTGCAGCACTTTGCACGTGAACAGGGAAAGTGATATTTAGATGTGCATCGATACGTGTTTACTGATATTTACTGGTGCACTTGCTCTGTGTGGGTGCGCGTCCCACAGGCTGAGCCTCGACACCTGTGAGGTGGGGGAGGAGGCTCCAAACGGCCCCCGACCTGCACAGGCTCACAGCCACGCAGCTCAGTCCTTCATCTTCCCAGAATGCTCTGCGCAGTCCGGGCATGACCCCACAAAGGAACCAGAACCGGTAAACATGCGGGCCGCTGATAGATCGCCCGTCATTTACAGTTCATTATGTCTTCCTTCACATCCCATATTCACGGGTCCGTCCTGGTCTTTGTCCACCCTTAGGGAGGGAAACTGTCCTCCACCTCCGACTTCCTGGCATCGGAGAGGCGCAGGGCTGTACGCCTGCTGTCTGGGTCCAGCCAGGATGATGGGGTGACAGGTGAGGGGGGGGGGGGTGGTGGCTCAGGGTCAGACAGGAGATGCTCAGATCAGACAAAACTGTGTTGTAATTTTGTGACTAGAACATGATTGGTCGCTGAAAGTGTGTGATGCTTTTGATTGACAGGAGGGCAGGACATGGCGGAGACACTGCAGAGTGAGGCGGGACAAAGCCATATGTAAGCAAACAGATTGCTCAAAGCAGAGCTTTTCACTACTTTGAAGCTTTTGAATATCTATACTACTATAAATGAATGTGGCATTATATGTGATATATTTAACTGTGTAATAGAAAAGGACAGAATGGCAATAATGGCTGCAATGTTATTGGAGTGATCATGTATGAGGTGATGCTGGTGAAGGCAGGACAGACTTTCCCATTTGTCGCTGGGTGCTGGATGACACACCTTTTCCCTCCGGCTGGGAGGATGTGCGGATTCCACTGGAGCTCATCCTCATCGTGTGTACTGCTGTCTTCCAGGCTGCTGGTCCAGACCGTGTTGCAGGAGCTGAAGCAATACCACGGGTAGGTGGGCAGCTGGTTCTGCAGAAGGCAGAAACAACACGGGTCTCAGAGGGGACGGTCTCTGTGTTTGTCTGAGATACAGAGCATCTGAGAGAGGAGGTCTGTGTGTCTGAGGTACAGAGCATCTCAGACAAGAGGTCTGTATGTGTGTGGTACAGAGCATCTCAGATACAAGGGCTATGTCTGAGATAGGAGGAGGAGGTCTGTGTATCTGTAAGGTACAGAGTGTCTCAGAGGAGGTCCGTGTGTCTGTAAGGTACAGAGTGTCTCAGAGGAGGTCCGTGTGTCTGTAAGGTACAGAGTGTCTCAAAGGAGGTCCGTGTGTCTGTAAGGTACAGAGTGTCTCAGAGGAGGTCCGTGTGTCTGTAAGGTACAGAGTGTCCCAGAGGAGGTACGTGTGTCTGTAAGGTACAGAGTGTCTCAAAGGAGGTCCGTGTGTCTGTAAGGTATAGAGTGTCTCAGAGGAGGTCCGTGTGTCTGTAAGGTACAGAGTGTCTCAGAGGAGGTCCGTGTGTCTGTAAGGTACA
>JABFEA020000046.1:14856723-14870461 GCA_019775915.2 Cyphomyrus plagiostoma
CCCCCGTACCCCACCCCCGATGCCTGGCCCGCTCGTCTGACCCGCCTCGTCCTGTGTGCAGATCCCACGTGCCCCCCAGACCTACTGCTCGACACCCGGCCTGCGGAAACGGGCGCCCCCCCCAGGCAGCCGCCGTACAAGCTGAGCAAGAGCCCGGTCAAGGAGGACGTCATCTACTTCTGACCTTCCGGTCACATGACCCCGCCGGCCCGCCGCTTCAGAATGCGTACTCAGGAACCGGCCAGATAGCCCGCTACGCCGGTCATCCTTTTGGAACTGGACTGTTTTTAACACCTCTATTTACATCTACTACTTATTTTATGTAGAGAACGACTTGACTGGAGTCCCTCACTTTCCCATGATGCCGAGTGCTGTTAGCCCGGCATGTGGAATGCGAGGTAGAGGGTGTTTGGTACGAGGATGGATCGACAGCAGGGATTGCTGAGACAGTCTTTGAGGTCCTTTTTGCTGATTTACCCTCTTAATTTTAATGCTTTTAATGTTTTTTTTCAACAATCAAACTGTGGTTTGTTATAGTTTTAAATAAGGCCAGTTTCCTTTGTCTTAAATGATGTAGAGATGTTATCAGTTTGGAGAACATTCAAATTCGTGCCGCCCGTCTCTGACATCGTCTGACTGCCCCCTGCTGGTCTCCATGCAAACTGCCATTTGATCGCTGGTGGTGGGCGTAGTCCTTATCTGCCTGTGCCCGGATTCCAAACTCCCTGCCCACCCAGCAGTTGGTTGCATCATAGGGAATGAGAGTGTAAGATGATACCAAATTACAGTTATTTTCAATCTGGAGCTGATGTATCTGTAAAATGCCATTTTGTAGGTTTCCTGTGATTGATACCCTGACATCCTTTGTGGGTCAGTGGGGGGCATCACTCTCCTGAAGGCCTTTCGACAGACGTGAACAGAATAAGGTGAAAATTGAATGAATGAGCCTGGTGACGGAAGTTTCCTTCCAAAACGTACCGGGACTCGGGTCCTTGTGATTGACTCATCTGTAAAGGTACCGGTCCATGGTATCGTGCCAGACCCCAAGCTGGAGTACGTAACACTCTTCCAGACCGCCCCTCGCATGGTGGTACTTTACCTCCCCTCCCCTTCCACAGCGGTGGAGAGAATCCTGACGTGTACCATCCCTGATCATTTCCTTAGAAGGTTCTGGAGCGTGTCACTTGTGATGCGCGGAGTGAAACGTGTAGTTAAGGTACGTGTGTGATTGTGGATCACGCTGGTTTTCGCTCCGGATGTGGGGAGGGCCCATCTTGGTTTTTATTTTTTGTTTTTTTTGCGCACCCTATGTGCCTCGAATTTTCTGTAGCTGCCTGGGTGACCAAAGAGACCTTTTCTGACTGTGCTGTTTGTAATGTATGGGGGGGGGCTTGGCTGGAGCTCTGCATTTTGGGTTTCTGTGCCTGATACCCCCCCGCCCCCCCCGATCTGGCCAAGCTGAAGCAATTGAGCACTTTACCTTTTTGGTGTGTGTGTGTGTGTGTGTGTGTTGGGGGGGATACCCCCCCTCCAGCCCTGCTGATGAATTCACCTCCACTCTGCATGCTTCTGGGATCTGCATGCTTTCGTCTCTCTCTCTGTCCGATATCTCACAGTGGGGGCGTCTGTGTTAAACCTCTTCAGTATCTTCAGTTTTTTTTTTTCCTCTCCATGCCGGTGTTTTATACGTCCCAGCGTCTTAATCTCTAAATCCCGGGGGCGGGGGTCTCCGCCATGAACGCCCGTCTTATGATTCCTGTAACCTTCCTTGGATGTGGGGGGTCTAATCTAATGTCTGTAGCACGCTGAACAATCAGTTCAAGGGTTAATGTTCGAGGGTATATGCCGTAAGACTTGTGAGAAATTCCAAAACTGCTGCCTTAGAGGAAATTATTTTTAGCAATAAAATGTGAAGGTGGTTTGTTTGTGTGTGTGTTTTTTTTTTTTTTTTTCTTTCTTGGGGGTGTGATCCTCCCCATGGGCGCCCCGGGTCGCCATCGTGGCGTGTGCAGGTATAAGCCCCACCCAGTCGCCACGTTGGGACGTGACCTTACACGCCCTGTCCGTTCACTTTTGTGGATCAGCCTTCATCTGGAACCTCTCCTCCACCCATTTACCGCGGTAAGACCTTGCCTGACCCCTCCCACTGTGTCCCATGCCGCTAGAGAGAAACGTTCTTTAAAGGTTAATCAACTTGTCCTGCTGCGCAGAGTGCAAAAAGTGACCCAGCCCAGCTGCGCAGACGTACAGCGAAATGACAGCACTGCTGCTGCTTCTCTGGCAGTGATTGCAGACGTGTTCATCCATCCATCCATCCATCCATCTGTAGCATGTGTCGTTCTTTATTTACGCCATTTACTTTTAACAGCTTACTGGGCACGTAGCTGGCCAGCACTACCGGCTCGCTTGTAACGATTATGAATATTCTCTCCATTCGCTATATTTACTTCTTCAGCACAGTATTTCTCAAACCAGCCCTCAGGAACCCCTGGACAGTCCACATTTTTGCCCTGGGATGCAGTGTGGGGCACTCTGGGGACCAGGATGAGAAACGCTGCATTAGCAGATGGCCTGATCCAATTCAGAGAGCAGGGTCAGCCAGTCCCTGGAGCAAAAGGGCCGTTCTGCTGAACGTGGGATTTGAACCAGCAACCATCTGATGACAGGCACGGCCCTAACACAAAGAGCACCACACACCACTCCTGTTATTAGCGCTCACTATTACATAGAGAACAGATAATTTAGTGAGTTCATCACCGGGTGCCGCTTTGGGGCACATTAAATTCTGCGGGGGGGGGGGGGCCGTGTGCCAGGCGAGGACCCTCCCATCAGGAAACTGTGGGTGACGAATCATACAGCTTCTTCTGAGGATCCTTCAAGGCTCAGTAAGCACATGAGATTTGTGAATTACCACCACTCCCCCAGGACAGAAACTGCCACAGGGTAAATTTATTGGAAATCAAAGGGGCAAAGGCAAACCAACAAGCTGCTAACACTCAAAGCAAGGTCTGCCAGCAGGGGGCACTCCGACACCAATTTCATACAACAGACTAACAGCAGGGAAACGGTCTGCTTCATTAACCAAAACTACCTTTACAAGAAATACAAACTCAATCCAACGACATATCTGCATCGTAAATGTAACTTAATACATTACAGCCAGAGTTCTCTATCTTACTGGTGGTGGTGTGAGACTCTGGTTGCCAGGCCTCTCCCCTGAATTGTATGGTGTCCTCACCTGGGTTACTAGCGTGCTGTTTGTCTCTTTGCTCAGAGAAGGTTCCGGACCCAAGATGAAGCAGGTTTAACTGCGGTCGCTGCAGTCCACCTCTGTGGCGAGGTTGGCATGTTCGGGCCGGTCAAACGTTATCTGACGGTCTTGGTCCATGGCTGGTTAACTCTCTGCGTCTGAGTTACGTTTGGAAGCTGAAATGACCGGACGGCCGACGCAGGATTAGGCGGCGAGAGGCAGGGGCAGGCTAGCAGGCCGACACAGTGGGAGGCTTATGGGTGAGAAGCCCTCCCTGGAGACCCCCCCCCTCTTCGGGGACCAACACGGGGTCCTCAGACACGCTACAGCATGGGCTGTGTGTGCGTGTGTATGTGTCCCCGTAGCTCCTGACAGAATAATGCATTTAGGGTGACAAACAGCATTAAAAGGGATTAACAGTGTGGGACAGCTGCCCTGCCCCTCACACACACAGCCACGCCCACTCTGCACATTGCCACGCCCACCCACACAGAGCCCCGCCTCCATTCATGGCCGCTATCGCGTTTTGCTGGGCTGAGTGCTCGCAGTTCCTCTCTGGCTGGTCAGGTTGCTCAGGACGCAGTTGTTTGCCAGCACGGTCAGGCTGCAGCTGAGGGCCTCTTTTCCCCTCTCCCACTGTGGTTCCTCTTCCACCTCCTCAGGGTCACTGTCCTCGTCGCTGCGCTCGTCTTTCTCCACCTATAAGGGCAGACAGTAGCCCCGCAATGAATGGCCTCGTTGTCACGGAAACCCCTGAGCCCCACCCTGGGTCTGTAGAAGGGGGTGGGTAAACATGCTCACCTGCCCGTGGCAGAGGAACTTGTAGACCATGCGCAGGATGAGCCAAGCCCAGAAGATGTGGAGCCCCTGGAGCACCAAAAGGAGCCCGTTGAAGAAGTAATATCCAAAGAAGGGCTGGAACTCCTCCATGGATAGGACCAGGGTGGTGTGGATGATTCTGGTGCGAAGAAAGCCAGGAAACAACTGTGAGCTGCCAGGCAAGTGGGGTTTCTGCGATCACATGACCCAAGATGTCACTTCCTGAAAGGTGACATCTCAACAATACACCACGATGACAGATTCTTACTTGCTGGGAAACACCACTAGGCGGGTCACCAGGAATGCCACTGTGAAAACCACAAACAGGAAGTCACAGGTCCTCCTCCAGCCAGCGTAGTTGAACATCTTGGCTGACTGTGGACAGAGTGAGCGCACCGTGAACCCTTTGCCACGACCCAGCAGAGCGTCCTCTACAGGCGGCCCGGAGGACACATGAAACTGGAACTCCAGTGGTGCAGGGCAGTACTGATACGGCAGATCCGGGCTGTGCAGACGAGCTCAGGAAAGCACCCAGAGGCTTGTTCCGCAACAGCAAAAAGCGCCGCGCAGAATACACGCCCCCGCAAACTCGTTATTCCCGTCCGTCTGCAGGGAATCAGCTAACGTGCACAATGACGTGCATCCCCTTCTGAATGAAGGGGATTACGGCTGCCTGTCACATCCTCATGCAAGGACTCTGTCACAGCAAGTCCTTCTGAAAGGCGGGCGCAGCTTGTGGCCGACAACATGGTGATACCGCGGTGACCCGCAGGGGGCGCTCACCTCCAGCAAGAAGTCCGACGAGTCGTGCACTAGCATGACCAGAGTGCCGACGCGGATGTAGTTGGAGCAGTATGAGAATCCGAGGAGCACGATGGCGGCCAGGTGGTGGATGATCTGTTCCTTAAAATCCTGAAAGCAGGGAATCGCTTAGGGTGGTGGGACAAACACACACACACACACACACACAAAACCAGGCAGCTGCATTCAGGCTGAACAGCCAGCGGGTCAAACTAATGGGACATGACATCCATGTAGCCTGAGGGAGCGGCACGGGGAAGCAAGAGAGAGCTACTGAGTAAAACATTAACTGGGGGAGATAAAAGGTCAAGGTGAACTGTGGGGGGGTCGCAGCCTCACCTTCCTCTTGATGTCCACAGAAACGCAGAACAGCAGGGACCAGTAGAAACCCAGCTCCAGGAGGTAATACCAGTAATGAGCGGTCTGCATGGACTGGGGGAGTGTAACAGAAAAACGTGAGCGTCCCCCCTCCCCAAAGTGACATTCTGCTTTTGGTAGGGTAGGGTAGGGTAGGGTGGGCCGGGCGGAGACTCACCTGACGAGGGTAGGCCTTCCAGCATGTGGTCTGATCCCAGAACCAGGGGCTCTGTAAGGCAGGGCGAGATGCTGCGAGTCACATGCACGAGGCAGTAAGAGGCGCGAGGCAGTAAGAGGCGCCAGCCGCCCCGGCCGAGGGGCAGAATGTCACATGGGGCAATTCGGCAATTTAAGGGTTCCAGAGTGCAGTGATCCAAGATGGCGGAGAGCACCCCTGAGGGTAATGACCCTAGCGGCATTCACCGTGACCCTCCCTCCTGGGGCTCGGGGATACTCACGTCGAGGAGCGAGGCGAGGCCGGCGGAGAACGCTGTGAGGTAGAAGGCAAAGCGCCAACTGCCAAAGGGAGACTGCCGTTAGCGAGGCAGGCGCTTGCAAACGAAGCCCTTTATCGTGGTGGGCGTGACACGCATTTGCCAACCAAATTATGCGAGCAAGACGATGACATGTTGTGAGTCGGTGGGGCCTCTCACCAAGCCTCGCAGAACTTCTTGGTGTTAGTGGGCCGGTCTTGGTTCCTCCGGCAACGGAACCACACTTCCACCTGCCTCCGCGTGAGATCACACTGTTTGGCCAGACCAAGGACTTCTCTCTGAGATAGCAGATGGAGGCAACGTTACACTGGGCTCCACCCCCTCAAACCCCCCCCTCGCCCACTGGGCTGTTTCTAATAGGAGGAGGGAGATTGTGCCAGAGGCACAATCCAGGCCATTACCCACAATACTCTAATGATCGGAGGCACGGTGTGGAAGTTATCTCGGAATAAAAATCAAGTCACACAGACAGTCAAGCGAGCATTTCGCTGATGACTCAGTCTGTGGAGAAACCGGCAGAAAGATGAGAGCCGTGACAGACCGGACGTGACCCGAGAGCAACATCAGCACTTCAGGCAGAAGCACGTTCTGTCTGTCACCGCATAGGAAAATGACATTGGCAGAGCCATGGGCTACGTCTGTGAGCCATGGGAGCAGACGGAGCTGTGATTAGAGGTGGAGGCGCCCTGCTTGATGCATGCGGTATGCAGCCATCACACCCTCACTGTATTTTTGTTCATCTCGACTGCAGTCACGTGACCCAGCGCTACATCTACGCCCCCCCCCCCCAGCCTCCATAAGGAAGGGGTCTCCGGAGTCTACATGTCCTCTCCTACGGGAAGATTTAATTGTTTAGGGACAGATCAGGTGGAGTCAGGGGTGGGACACAGCGGGATCCGGATACCTCGGGATTCACAGCGGCGAGAAAAAAAACACAGAGCAAACAAGCCTGTGAGGCGAGCCCTGATGGGGCTGTTCGTCATGTGACCTCCCCCTCGCCACCTGCGGCGTACATCCACAGAGAATTATGGGTCCTTCATGGAAACAAGTGGCTTGCAAATTAGCAATGAGGTAGGGGAATTGTAAATAACCTCCCCAATCTACAATTCTCATTTTTATAATGTCAAAGACATTCATCCAACACCTGAGGATGTTTGCACGTAGCATGACCGTTCCGCACGGAAGGTAAGTGCCTCGGAGGGCTGACATGGTGCAGGTGGGACGAGGACTCGTGACGTAAATGCCGATAGGACCCGCAGAGACGTGTCGGACACGGAGCATACCTGGGAGGGCTGGTTCCCACGGCTGCCATAGAAGGCCTCCAGCGCGGGAATGGGAGCAGCGGGGATGCGTACTCTATCCCTCACCCCCAGCCACTGGCTGAGGGGCAGCGCCACCAACCTGCAAGACGGGAAATGCACGTCGGCAAACGCTCCCTTGACAGCGATGGGGAAGTTACTCAGAAAAGTACAAATCCAGACCGGGATTTTGTTTTAACCAACCAACTGAGTCCTCTGGGACTGTGACACTATACCTTGGTCTGGATTTGTACTTTCTGGAAGTTACTTTTTTGAGTAACTTCCCCAGCAACAGTGATGAGGACCAGCAAAGGTCAGTAAATGCACCGAAGCTCTGTAATTGCACTCTGCTTAAAATTAAGTGCCTGCTTCTGACCCACCTGAATAACTGATAACTAGATATAACACTGATGAAATTAACTATGTTAATTTCCAACAGCAGCGGCCTGTTTGGAATCGGAGCATCAAGGCCCTTGGCCTCTCATGGCAGCGGGAATCTCCATCTCATAGAGGAAGTAAACAATGACACAGCAGAATGGGCCGGTGGGCTGCGGGTGACACGGCTGTCACATGAGAGTGTCAGCAGGGCCCCTTGTTTGCGGCGTCGCCCGTAACTCTAAGCCTCACGCTAAGCAGGGGGGGGGGTCACACGCGGAGCCAACTGCCGCACCGTGAGGCTCCATCCACCTCTCCTTCACATACCGCTTCACATTAATCCGCCTGTCACATATTACACTGCACCATCCAAGCAAGCTAATTAAATAACCTCAGAGTGCAGTCAAAACACGGGGGGGCTGGATACTCTGCACAGGGCCTCACCGCTCGAAGACGTGGCGCAGGGCGATAAAAGCAAGGGCCAGGCCCAGGGTGGGGAGGAGATCTCGGGGCAGTGGGTAGCTCTCCAGATCCTCCATATCTTTCCAGGTGACGCCTGGAGGTAACCAATATTCGTGTCTCCATAACCACTGGTTGAGAAACTCCATCCTAAAACGATAGAATGGGGAGGGTCATTCCTAAGGTGCAGCGTGACCCACCATTGTTCCCAAGTCCAGAAAACATCACGGCGATTGGACACAAAGGGTACAGACTGCAAAGGGGAAACTGCTGCTAGACACCTTTCAGGAAGTGCTGCGCACAGCGCTTATACAGAAAGCCAGACTAAGAGTTCGTATCCAATTACACAGATGGGGGAGGGCGCGTCAGGGACGTACGCGGGGAAGCAGACTCGGGAGCGCGTCCTTAACGGTCTCAGCGGGGTGACAGCGGTGTGGATGCGCATGGCTCGACCTACTGAAGCCTCCAGCTTCATAAAATGACATTAAAAAGAACAAGCGAGCCCTGATTCCCCATGGGTCCTGCTGCTCCCCTTACATTAGGACGTACATCTTAGTTTTAAACTAAAGCAGCGATGTCGTTTGACAGACAAAACGCGACGATCGCAGTTCGGGGTTACAGTTTGACAGCCATAAATAAAAAAAACCTCCGATCAGACGCGATCTGTTCGTTTATGCAAATCAGAAACACCGAGATAAACAGACAGAATATCCCCTGGTAGCTCCGGAGACAGATCCCGGTCTACACCTTACCTAGAGCAAAGTGCTAGCCAGGATATTACTCTCCGGTCATATTTCGCACTACCTGAACTAAACGGGCAATAAAACCACAGAAACATAAATCGACGTCGGATTACAATCGCGCATTACCATTAAGTCTAATGTTACATTTTGAATATGCGAACAGTGTAATTCGTGGTTTTCAGAGTCTAAAGCTCGCCTAAAACTTCCCGGATCGTTATCAGCCAGAGTTAAAAGTTATTAATTTCCCCATCGACGCAAACGCAGCAAAAGTCAAACTGTAGCCAAGTGGGGCTACGATGGACCCGCTGCTGGAAAATACACTCCTAGAAATTAATTACATTCAAAATAACGAAAAAACCGCGGTCGCGTACGGGATAAGCAGTCGGAAGATGGATGGATGGGTAATAAAACGAAATAATCGCATACATCGCCCATTTACCGGTGTGCCAAAGAATAACCAAGCAAAATAACCAAACTGCGAGTATAAATCGACCGCTACATAATGAGTAATACATAAGAGGAAAAAAATAACAACAAAATTGGGAAACGAATTAAAAATTCAAAAGGGTACCTGAAAGAAGGAAGAGAGCTGCGGCTCCGGCTCTGCACTGGAGCGACGCCGCCCATCGACCTCCCGTTTATCTCCGCGGGGAAACGCCCACCTCCTCCTGCCGCGCACACCTGCACTGCCCCTGGCCACCTCCGGCCGTATGAGGACCCTTCCTCCGGGTCTGCGACCTGCACCCCAGTATAGAGGCACATATGACCCGCATCGGGCGAGGGTCCCCCATCCTACTGTTGTCCAAGTTTCAGTTCACTGGCCGCGTATCGGGGAACATTTATCAAAAATGTTAATTATCGCACACTTATTTACCGACCACGACAGAAGTAGGCCTATACTTATCTAACCTTCATCTTCCAGGCAGGATATCTATAAAATAGGGGGGCAAGCCTTTGCTAAGGGGTTGGATTATAATAAATGAGAAAATAAGACCGCACTATTTAAAGTAAATAGTGTACAATTATTCGTGTGTGAGTGGAGGGGTTAGGGGCTAAATCCCATAAAAACCAGCCTTAGCTGGAGAGCAGTATCCTAGAGCAGTGTCCCTCAAAGTCTTCAGGGACCGCCAGACAGTCCATGTTTTTGCTCCCTCCCAACTTCCCAGTAGCAAAAACATGGACTCTCTGGGGATCCCTGCTGACCGACTTGGGAAGCCCTGTCCTAGACAGAGACGCATGAGCTCAGATGACGTTGGGCATCTTGTGCCCAGCTATGACATTCTTGTCATTCTTCTGCAGGTGTCAGCATCCTAAGAAACGACCCAAGAACTCAGTGCCTGGAAGGTAAGTTATCAGCCATTTCTGCACGCGATCGCACAACAGATACGGGGTAACAGGTTTGAGAAGGGCTTGTTCCTCAGTTTTGAAATCAAATGAAAATTCCTGCACTTTTTACACAAAAAGTCATGTAGGAAGTTAGCGTCAACTGACTAATGAAGGCTTACTGGATCTGATGTCATTCTGTCTTTGTTCTTATACTGAACCCTGAAGCCCACTGGGGAGTGAGTGACTAATTCAAAACCTGATCTAATTTTTCCCAAGCACCTTTTTTAAGAGAGGTACAGCAAGCAAGCCCAAACAGGAACTGGATTCAAGGCAAGCATATATATATATATATATATATATATATAGACATACAAATATACAGCCTGTTGAGACACGCATCTGTATTAAAACTTCTGAAACAGCAACTGTCAGCCTGAGATAGAAACCTATTTAATATATAAGCCAGATATTGCACGGCTGGAGGGTCTGGAACTAATAACTTATTGCAGGACTGAATGTCCAACCATCAGAGCACATTTGGTCCAAAGACATGAAGATGCAGAATGACCATGTGAGTCAGGTTGGGTTTGTGACAAGGATCTTCCAGGTCAGGACATTCGTCACCAAGCTTTTTAGCTTACTGTGGGTTTGGAATCTATGGCTGTGATCAGTAGGTTATCGGTTCACGTCCCACAGTTATAGATGGATTTCACCATTTCACCCTTGAACAAAGTCCTTAACCCATAGCGTGTCCCTGTCGGTTATCAGAACTAGGAAAACCAGTGGATCACCGGAGGATGAGGTGCACATACCCCAGCCTGCTGAGACACGTGAGAGGGGACACGCCTGTCGCCACTCTGCTATCAGATGAGAGGCGGCCAGTTCGCTCTCACACTGTTTTGTTCTTTGTTTTTCTTGCTAAGACGCACTCCTTGCGTAATCACGTCCCAGAGATAATGGACATGACGACCTCACGTCTCCACCCCGGGCCCTTGGAACCCACAGGCACACCGGCTGTTCGAGGGTTATCGTTTGCGGAGAGGAATGTGGCCGGACCAGGACTGGAACGGGAAAGTCCCCGCAGGAAGCGTGACGATCTCCTCAAGACAGACAGCATGTGAACCGAGACGCAGCCGGGTCTCGTTATCACGGGGGGCGGGGCCTGAAGCTTCTGACCCCCTTTGACCCACATCAAAACCCCCCGCATCTCCTTTTACCGCCAGTTAACTTAGAATGAAACACTAATGGTCAGGTTAAATGTCGTTGCACGTAATTATTTACATACACTTGGCCTCCGGCAAAACTGCTTAGATGAATGACCTGTAAGATGCTCACATTTTACAAATATTTATAGAATGTTGAATCTAGTTTTCACACTCAAGGTCAAGGGAAAATCATCCATGAGAGAGCTTCATGCGAACTTGGGAATGAGCCTTCCATCCTCCGTGGGCCCTTGAGCGAGGCCTTAGGGCCGATCGTCCCAGGAATCATCCAGCCTCACCTTCTTCAAAAAGCATCTGCAAAGTTAAATTAAAAGGTGATTGTCCAGTAACACTTCTTAGGTCATTCCATTGTAATTCAACAAATGACCTTTGCGCCACCATTTTTCATTTTGTGTAACTTCGGCATGTGACTCACTCATGAAGAGTGCCTCGTGGTATGTCGAAATTATTTCTTCAAGGTCAAAGATCATCTCGTAAGCTGCATTGTTGTAAGTTCAAAGCCTTGTAACTCCCGCATCTCTTTCAATAATCATTTCTTTCAAAGTAGCTACCGAGTCTTCAGTTACGGGGAAAAAAAATCTCCTCCCATTACATAAATGTGGCTGAAAAATGCAGTTTTTACTTGAGCTCTTTTGTGGTGTTTCATTACGTAACAAGTCAATGTTTTATAAACAACTAATGCAACATGTATTTCTTTATAAAAACTGATTTTTCACTCCAAGACCTTTATTGTTTTCTTTATTGACCAAATAAAGCAAAAATTGTATAATGAATTTCCAATCAACTATAGTTGAGCCATACAGCTGCAATAGCACAAAAGTTACAGCTAATAAGACGACCTTGAATACTTATCAAATGGAAATTTAAATAACATTTCTGTGCTCTGAAAGATGCGTGATTCACGTGCCAAATTTCATCAAACTTGTTCACGCAAACGCAATTTGCCGAACCAAAAAAGAACGATTTGGCAGTAGGCTGGATAGATATAAAGCTGCCCTTATTCTGGTTGATAACTGACAAGGAAACATTATCAAGCAATCAGGCTACTCCAGAATCGCTAATGTTTATTAACTTCAATGCTCCGATATTTACAAAGGTGGGAATACAGTAAAGTAAGGTGGAGACTCCCAGAGGAGACATTTCACAGTCAATTTAAACCAAAACACGGCAGCTCCGCCCCCAAAGGTCGACGCCCTCAAGTTATTTGGTCTGTTAACCGCTAAACACAGCTAACCTGATGAGCATCACTGGAAAAACCGGACACGGCACTGACAGGGAGAGTAAATTCCTGCAGCTCTGTGCCCGTTCCCCAGGAAATGCACCCATGAAAATGTCACGCGCGTGACGAAGGGACAAAGCACTTTATTCATTAAAGTTCAGCTGCCTTAGCAGGAACAACAATCAGAAGTAATAAAAAAAAAAAGATAATCTACTCACAAACTCAGTGGTGGTAAACATTTCATACTAAGCCCTCGGACAACCACCTTAAGACACTAAACAGACACAGCCTATTAATAAGGTTACAGGCATCACACAGGTTGCTCAAAGGCACTGCGCCCCCCACCCCCACTAACTTTTTAGACAGAAGAACTGCATCGAAACACATCACGGTTGTTCACAACAATAACAAAAACCTTAGCACCTAGATAAATGGCAAAACTGTGCTGCGGTGCCCAAAATCCCCGCAGGGCACCAGGCCTGGCGTGAGCGCCATCATGCCAACGCCCCGGATGGGTGGAGGAGAGGAGGTGCCACGTGGAACCCGGCGCGGGGGGACAACAGCAGCGAGCGTGACGAAGGAGCAAAGGCCAAATGGTGAAGTAAGCCACGCGCTGGGTGCGATGAACCCTTTGCCGAACTGGCTTTTCATGTCCCGGATCCCAAAATGGACGCCGCGTTTGTTTAAACTCTCAGGGCACAAAAATTCGGAGAGCTGCACCTTCGCGTTTCTGAGGCGTCAAGGATTCTGCAGCCGTCAAATCTGTTCTCAGTCAGGATTCAACCGGAACATTTGTAGTCCAAAAATAAGATCCTCTGGGGCCCTTCCACGCTGGGTACACGCGGAGATTCCTCCTGCTCTCCATGGCGTTACACCAACGTGTATTCAAACTGGCCCCTCTCTAGCGCCTCCTTGTGGTCACTCCAGGAGGAGGCGGGCATGCTGCTGTAGGGATCCAGCAAAACACGGAAGCAGCGCACCATCAGGAGCGCCAGGAGGAGGAGCAGGAGGCCAACCAAGGCCAGGGTGGCGTTTTGCTCCGTCCCGCCCATCACCGGAGGTCTGCTTGGGGCCCAGGGCAGCGCTGGCCCAGAAAGGAGGGGAGGGTGGCCTAGGATGGGGCCGTCACCCATCAGCGCACGCTGCCAGGCCACACGGAAATGGAATAAAGAGCAGCAACGGCCCCTGTGTGGCCTCAAACAGTCACGTTTCTCCTTAAAGAAAACAAGCAAATGGATAAACCACAGGAATACAGGGGAGAAAATCATGTAAGAGATTCTTTTATCTCGATGAAGGGGGGGGGGGGGTGGTGAATAAATGTGGCGTGTATCGTCAGAGAACCAAACCCAAGTTGCCCCGGGGGGGTTGGGCGCG
>JABFEA020000046.1:14870561-14883416 GCA_019775915.2 Cyphomyrus plagiostoma
CCCCCCCCCCCCCCCCCCCCCCCCCCCCCCCCCCCCCCCCCCCCCCCCCCCCCCCCCCCCCCCCCCCCCCAAAAAATGGGACTTGTCTCCACTGTCCTCCCAACACACTTCTCCCGCGGAGAGTTCTGGACGGCCGCTACCACACGTGCCTGAGAGATGCCCCTCTGGGTCAGAGCCCTGAAAGAGGCAAACCAATCACACTTAAGCCTGGTCCCCTATCCTTTATCCAGTCTAATTGCCCTGTTAGCTTTAAAACAAAATGCTCCCGTCAAGAATAAACAATTTATTTTAGACTTGATAGAAATTAATAATGTTTCTTTTTCTCTCGTGGATATTGTCCATCTCTTTCTGTGGAATAGGCTACAATGCATGCAAAGACGCTTTGCTCGTAAAAACGAATAAATAAATAAATATTGATTAATTGACTCACAGACACCTCTCTGAATCAAGAAGACGCACGAACCGTCCTTTCCGTCTAACGAACACAACGGCGACATCAGACAGAGATAGAAAGTGGCACATTTTAATCAATCCGTTTCTTAGTCGGAGTCAGTCTTTTAATTCCTATTTAACGATCCGATGCGTGTTGATGTACGAAGGATTAAAAAAGACTGATGGGACTGTGAGAAGTTACAAATGTCAAATTGGAAGATTATCCATGGATTTTATCCGTGAAAGAGGAAGTGTGTGGCTGGGATAGACGGCCAACGGTCCCTGCCCACAGTCCAGGTCACTGCCAGCACAGCTAGAGGTCTTTGGCAGATGGCAGCACCCCACGACTCAAAAGTCTGTTACATCAATGACGAGCGGGGGGGACCTCGATCACCAGAGACACTCATGTTTGGGCAGGGCTGAGGAGAGGACACAATTACGTGCAATGACAACCTTGCAGCCATGGTCGCCGCCACCCCGACGGGTGAGCACTGAATTTGGTTAGCCCCATAAAGTAATAATGTCCTCCCTGCTCCTCAATCAGCGCACGAACAGCATTAAATATCCGATTATCCTCTCGCTAATGATATAGGCCTACATCGAGAATCGGACAGTGGCCCAAAAGCTCAAATACACAGCCATTGTTTTTTTTTTTTTTTTTAATGGAGGATGCGACGCAGACCCGAACCAGAGTAGATCTGTCCTCGTTTATTGCCCCAATATAAACGAAATGAAGAATGTCAACAGTATGGCTGGGCTGCGGATCGACCAAATAGTGTACTGTTAAAAAGAACAAGGAATAAATGCATGTGTCCGAAATCACTATCGCACTAAGAGATGCCAGTGACCTGATGTAAATTTTCAAATTTCATTGCTCGTGAGTTTTAATCCTACGAGGGTTAAGCTTTAATATGTTGTTTTTATTGGTATTTTAACAACAAAATGCTTTTATAATGATATTTTAGATTACCTAAACTAGTTAAACACATAAAAAACTCATAGCACTGAATTGGAAGTTACTTAAAATGAACAATAGCGAGCCTAAATAAACTTCGCAGGACTGAAGTCGACAAAGTATTAAACATACCGTTAGAGCACAAATTAAAAAGCGGTACCTGCAAAGGTTCCAGTTAATTCATACACCGGGGAATTTGTATCCCGATCCGTTCCGGCTGATCAATCGGATGGGAAGACTGATATGCATAAAAACCGAAGTTGATAAGGGTAAACAAAGCCACATACCTGGGTTTGTTACCGGGTGCCTGCTGGAGACCTGCGGCGGCTCTGCAGCCCGGCGCGCCATGAGGCCGGAGCGTGCATCTGTTCAGTATAGATCTGTCCAAACTGTACCTCTTAAAGGAGACTTCCACCCCTCCGCCAAAAGACTATACTAATTAACAACCCGAATCTCTATTATCATCATTATCATCACTTTAGATAAGCAATATTAGGACAATAAATAATATTATTTCTTAATAATAATAATAGGCCATATTATACACAGTCTATCCACTTAAATAAACCAGAGACCAGCGGCAGTGTGCAGGTGAGCCATGCAGCAGCGTATAAATTTGGGTATGGACGATAGGGTCGTGTCCCAAATATTGTTGGAGCCCCGAGTGTGTTTATAGGGGGCGGGGGTTCGGGGCTGATTTGGTTCCTAGCAATATTAAAACCAAACACCACCTTTTTCACGCCGTGCTAGTTCTACACCCGACTTCATTTAATGGGTGGATTATAAATTACAGTAATATAATTGTGCATATGAATAATTTTGCCTATAATTTAAAAATATAGTCCCTTTTAAAGGATGGGAAAATCACGGATCATATCCGTCTGTTCTTAACCTCGTACTATGGTAAAAAGCAGATCATTGAAACATTGGCAAAGATGTGTTCGCTTTATGACAATAATGAGAAATGCCGTTTCAGACATTGGCTCAGTGCGCAATCACATACGCCCTTAGTGCTGTCGGCACCAAGCATCGACTCTAGTCCCATCGCCCCATCGATCTTTCCATTCGTTTGAGCTGGATGGAGCAGCTGCGGCTAGGTGGAGATGCCTCTCAACCGCACTAACCGCAAAAGATCATCCCTCACCGTTATTCCCTTAGGAAAGTGGGTACGGAAGACCGCAAGGAATAAACGTTGCCTTTGTCTGAAAGCAGAAATGCATGGCAGGAGTCGTTCGCGGTATGATAGATATGCGTGGGAAAACAGTGGCCCCGGGCGCGTTGACGAGAATAAAACGCGGTTCCTAAAGAAAACCCAGCGGCTTTGGAAGCGCCATTAGGACAGACAGACCCCAAGGCGCAGGAAGAGTGACATACGGGGGCGCTGGGAACCCTCAAACCAGTATAGGAAGGAGTCGCAGCAGGACGCGGGACTGGTCCCGGAGATTCCGAAGAGCACTTCCATCATCTTCACATGAGACCAGGCGAAGCAGACGCTTGTTAACTGAAGTTTTGCAACCTGGTATTTTTCTGCGGCGAAACAGGCGCTATTCTCAATCACCGCCCCAATTATCTAGGCCGTTTAAAAGCAGTACTTACTGAAATGTATTTGATATTTATCTTAAAGTATGGATGTTAATCTTATACCTAAGTGGCCGGTGATTTAACGTATTACTTTTGATTTCAGGGCACTGGTGAGAAACATAGCCTGGCTTTTGCTGACCCTGAGAATTTTAACCCAATTCAGCAACAGCAATGCCGACATTTTGGGCGCTTTTCCAACGCACAACGTAAGGTACTTTCGCTTTTCCATTGACTTTCCATCGAGTACCAGTAGCGAAAGTGCCAAACCAGCTGCGGTACTTCTTTAGCACTTCGGTACTTTGGAGTGGGACTTACAAACGTATTTGCTGTCGATTTGATTATGCACACAGCGAGAAACGAAATGAAAAGCAGTAGAAACAAAAATATTTCAAAAAGTAAAACGCAAGGATGGACAAGCGATGAAACACCGGCTTTAATCGCCATATGGTCGGATGAACAGAGCCAGCGGGATTTGGATGACACGACTCGGAATAAAAAAAAGTATTTGCCCCGTAATAGCATGCCGCTTGGAAGAAATGGGGCACACGCGAAACACCGAACAATGCCGCTTGAAAATCAAAAGACTAAAGCAGGACTACAGGAAAGTGAAGGATCAAAATAACACGTTTGAATTCAGAGAAAGAAATGCCGTGTCGCTCTTCGTGATGATATCAGTCAGGGGCGATCAATGATGACGTCTTTTGCCACCGGTACCAGTTTTTACGCCAGTGGAAAACCTACACAAAAGAAGTACCGTGCTTTTTCGTACTTTATGGAAGTACCGAAAGTACGGTACCTGGTGCGGTGGAAAAGCGTCCTTTGTTTCCTGTCTCTGAATTGATAAGACGGTCACCTGCACCGGTTTTACTCCGACCCCACCTTCCCATCGGTAAATCCTTTCTTTCTGGAAATAGTGTTGGCAAACTAGAAACCGCAATGCGAAGGCAGAGGATCACAGAATGTAGGCCCTCTAAAATAGAAAAACGAAAATGCATTGTTGATAAGCGTTGCATATTATTTTGGGCTAGGGGTCCCACGGGCCCCCTGCACCCCAAGGGCCCCTGGGCAGCGGCCCCGCTGGCCCGGTCCGTAATCCGTCCCTGCTCATACTGTCTTCGAGACGTTTTGAACAAGCCCTTGCAGAACCGCAAGGCACAAGCATTCTCCCTTAAACTAATAAAGAAAATAGTAATTGTAAATAAGTGTAGGATGATTAAAATGTAGAGCTCTGTGTCCCTATATGCTTATTAAATATGACCCAAATGAATGTTGATATTAAATCGGCGTATTGAATATAGCTTCGCTAATACCACACCCATTCTTTTTTGTACCTTTCTCCAAAATAGCTTATGTGGAACACTATTTGACCACTAGATATCACTGTGAAGCAAAGTCTTGAAAGACTGAAACTTTTCCGAAACGCCTCAAGCGCTCAGAAACTCCATTTTGCCCATCACTGTAGAATCTCCTGCAAAACTTAACGACGGCCTCGTCACTCCCCCTAGTGCCCACATGGGGAATAGCAGGAGAGCAGCCTTCCGTTCTGACACAGGCTAACCACACACAGATCAGACTGCTGTAATCTTCCTGTAATAAGACTGGGATTCACGATGTGAGATTGTAAAATGTAGCAATGACAAAAGCTGTTCCTTTTATTTCTGCTTTACATTCAACCCACTCAGTTTTTATTGCTTTGCAGCCCATTGTACCATATACGACCCAGTAACAGTGACATTTAATGATTACTGACTGAATTAACCATATTTTTTCCCCCACAATAAATATGGTGCACCAGACCTTACAACCCACCACAGGTAAACTTTCTGTGTAGTGCACCTTTTTGCAGGTCTGTTCACTTGACCTGTTTCTTGAGGGGTTGGCATGTTTGAAACCTGTGTTTTATTGCCAGCACATGGTGAATGATGAAAAGGAAAACTATTTCATAGTTTTCATGAAATATTGTCCTATTTCATAGGTGAAACTCGGTTGGAACAGCATGAACAGTCCAGCGGGTCGTATAGGACACATTTCATAACATGGACTGGGAAAGGGTTCTCTTTACAAAGCACCCACTTGAGTTCACTGGGTCTGTATGATCATTTTAGCCAATGGGCATTTTTCGTAAGGTGGTCTGGGGGTTCACCGGGGTTAGAGGGAAGCTGAAATTAGACTCAAAAATGAAGTTGAGGAACAAAGGGGTCTTCCATGTGGGGGGGGGGGGGCACAACCCTGTGCAACCCACCCACATGGACTGGGAGAAACGGCACCAGCAGCGGCTGTCAGGAGAAAGGAGACTCTGAACACTGCAGCACATCAAGGTTGTACATCACAGGAGACTGAGGGGGAACATGATCCAGGTCTATAAGATTCTAACCAGTCTGGATGCTGTTCAGCCAAATGGCTACTTCACTATTAGTTTAAATACTAGAACTCGTGGCCATAACTGGAAATTAGTGGGAGAACATTTTAAAACAAATTTGAGGAAGCACTTCTGTACACAGCGAGTTAGAGCACAGAATAGTCTTCTTCCTAGTGTAGTGGAAGCTAAAACCCTGGGTTCCTTTAAAGCAGAGCTAGATGACATTTTAACAACTCTGAGCTATTAGGCAAGTTCTCCCCAAGCGAGCTGGATGTGCCGAACGGCTTCCTCTCGTTTGTAAATTTATGTTCTTATTCGCCCTCTGAAGGAAGCTTCTTCCCAACCTGGCAGGCAGACTGTTCACTCTAACAATCCAGCATTAGCCACATTCACATCGAGCCACAAAACACCCACCAGAATCTGTTTAATCAAATTGTATTTATTCAAAGAGAGCTCGCATGTTATTCTAATGCCAGGTACGAACTTAGGAACAGGATGAAGTCTCACACTGGAATTTATCAAAACACCTCAGAGAAGGTGGTATCGAAATCAAAAGCATTTAAAAAAAAAATATTTGGTCACTAAAATTGGAGGCAAGTTACACCAAGTGCAGAGTACTCACACAACCAAACTAAATCACGGGGGAGGGAGTGTGGCCAGGCTCATGCGTTCCTGTCAATTCTCACGTCGATCTCCCTTCCGTTCAGCCGGTACCCGTTCATGGTGCGGCAGGCCCGCTCGGCAGTCTCCGGGCTCTCGAAGCGCACCACCCCACAGCCCTTCGACTTGCCGTTCTCCACCTTGATGTCCGCGAACTGCACGTGACCTGCGGGCACGAGAGAGCTGTGTCACCCCTGGGCCGCGTGCCCTGCCCTCCAGGCAGGCGGGCTGGAGAGAACGAGCTCGTCGGTAGCCTTACCGCACGCGCTGAAGGCATCCTTCAGCATCTTCCAGGTGAAATCAAAGGGAAGCTGTGGAGAAAATGCAGAGGTCAGACAGGGGCGCTACCCAAACCCTCAGTTTCAAAATGAGAAAAAAGTATTTAGCATAATATCAAAGTCTGGTAATACAGGAATGGCCAAAGTGGAAACAAGACTGACTTATTTCCATGTATTCACACCAATTTCTACATAGACTCTATACCATCAGTGGATGCAGGCAGTGCTCCCTGAGGCGCAGCCTCTACACAGGAGTTTAAAGCAGCCTTAAGGTACCAATAAACTGAACACACTGACCAACAACTTGTGGGCTCAAGATTTATCACTCACATTCCTGACAAAGATCTGGCAGCTCTTCCTGGCATTGGCCCCAGCACCCGGCCCTCCACCACCAACTCCTCCAAAAGGGTTACTGAAGCCACCCCGATCCAGGTCCGAAGGCCGGTCGAACTGGCCCCCGACGCCAGAGGAGCCCATCCGGTCCATCCCAGTGCTGGGGAAGCGGTCGATGCCAGTGGAACCCATGCGGTCAAAGTTGGAGCCCATCCTGTCCAGGTTGGAGCCCATCCGGTCCATGCCCATGGGAGACATGAAGTCCATCCCCCCGGTCATGCGGTCCATGTTGGACGGGCCCATTCGGTCAAACCCACCCGGACCCATGCGGTCCACATTTGAGGTCATACGGTCCAGGCCAGATCCCATCCGATCCATACCAGGCCCTAGACGGTCAAGACCAGATCCCATGCGGTCAAAGCCAGAACCCATCCTGTCCATATCAGACACCCTGTCCATGCCCATGCGGTCCATCCCAGAGCCCATGCGGTCCATGTTAGAGGCCATGCGGTCCATAGCCATGGAGTTACCTGGAAGGGAGACCGAACCAAAATGTCAGGAAACCCCAGCATTTTGCAGTGAACACAGTCAAAACCTGTATGAAACGTCACCATTCAGCCACGGGCCCAGTCCATGGCATGTGTATAAAAACGCCTCAATACCCACCCATTCCCCTGTCGAAGGAGTCGCTGAAGTTATTACGAGCCATTCCCATCTCGTTCCGGCCAAAATCCCGGTCAAATCCACTGCCAATGCCACGGTCCATGTCTAGTGACGAGACGCACAGTCACTGAAACTCACTCAGAACGGCTGCCCAGCCAACACAGAGATGCTGAATTTGGCAAAAGACGCTCACCGTTCATCCGCCCCATTCCAGAGGGTCCGAATCTGTCCATGTTGTTCATTCCTCCACCAAAGTTGTCCATCCCTTAAACAAAGCCCAGGCAATGTCACTCTCATATGCCAAGACAGATGGGGGCGGCCATTACGACACCACAGGCCGATCACATACCTCCCATTCGGCCCATACCACCAAAGGCCATCCCATCCATTCCTACAAGACAAAAGTCATCAGCCCACAGCAGCCTTCAACCCCACAGCCCAATGACCAAGAGAGTATTACCTCCAGGGCCCATGGAGCCCATCCCTGTGGCACTGCCACCTCGATTCAGCTGGTTGGCATCGATGGGCTGCCCGCCCGGCCCCAGTCCCAGGCCGATACCACTGAGCCCACCTGCAGGAAAGGAAGCCAGTCGGCAAATAGTCCTGAACGGCCACAAAAAAAAATTTAAAAAGGATGCAGGTTAAACTCACGGGGAAGAGCGGGGGGTCTCTCCTGAGGGACAAAGTCATCTTTGGGCAGCGACTTCTCATCCTAAGAGAGGAGCAGCAGAACTTAAGGAACTCGGATTGGTGTGGGCAGTGGCACCTCTTCAGGAGAGCAGACAGCTTACCAGCTTGACATGCATGACCCTGTTGAACAGCAGCTGGCCGTTGAACATGGCTGAGGGACGGGTCAAGGGCCACACTCAAAGCTCCAGTGAAGACAGCACATGCAAATACAAGACACAGGAAACGTGCACGGCACCACACACCCTCCACAAAGGATACAGACTGCCTGCACGGCCTCCAGGGGCATCTCGAACGTTATGGTGCCCATCCCTCGGCTCTTGCCATCCTTGTCCTCCAGGATATCAGCACGCACCACAACCCCAGCCATGCTAAACACCTCCTTCAACTTCTTCCAGCCCACCTTGTAATCCAGCTGCAATCGCAAAGCAAAGACTCAGCACCCGCCAAGACTTCTGGCTCGTGGAACCAAGCTCACCCGCCTTCGACGTCTTACATTGGCCACAAAAACCGTGCTGCCTATCTTTCCAGCCTGAAGTCCGTGGATGATCTCGTTGGGGATGTTGGGATTGTTCAGGAGACTGGGGGGGATGTTAACCATAGGTGGGGCACCAGGCCCCATGCCCATGCCTCCCACACCCATCCCGATGCCACCGGGAGGCCCCCCTCCCTGAGCCCGCTGGGCAGCTCTCCGTGCAAATTCACCGTCCACATCCTGCAGAGAGAGACTGGGGGTCAAGACCAGCATTACAACAAGACATCCAGACACAGGGCCCGGAAATGGCCGTCAAGCCCCACCTCTTTCACTTTGAGAGGCCTTCCATTTAAGACATGCTTGTTGACCTTCTCCACAGCCTTCTTCATCAGCTCCTCAGTCCTGAACTCAACAACCCTGTTTCGGGACACGGTCAGTCACACACAGCTCTCAAAAAAAGGTGGCAAAACATCCGAGACACGCCAGAAAATAAGCGTACTTACGCACAGCCCTTGATGTCATTGAAGACGCCAATAATCAGCAATGAAAGAAAAAAAATGAAGCTTTATTAGATATGGAAAGCTCATAGAAAATGGAAGACATTTACAAGTCATTCATGCACATTAACTGAAATTAAACATCTGCTTTGACGGGTCCAAAGTAATATCCCCCAGTTATCTCAGCCACTGTCCGAACAACCTCAGCCTGACTCATTACAAAAGCTCACTGACTAGCACACCCTACTAACACCATATGTACCACAGCATGGGCAGATCTCATGGAAAGCATGAACATCGCTAAGCCAGAGGAGCATGCTTTCATTTTACTGCACGACTGAGTGGCAACAGTAACACCATTTGGCAAAGCCAGATAAAATAACTGGCACTTCAGAGCCCATTTGGTCCCCGTAAAGAAACCCGACAAACGAGCAGGAACCCAGTGCCCACTGGCAGGCTCACGGGTTTGGTGGGACAGCAAATCAGAGCTACACCCTCGAATGGAAAACCTCCATGACGTTACTCGTTAGGGGACATAGCGGAAGCGTATTCTGCCACGGGAAAGTGGGCCTACCAAGGATCCCCTACAAGTCGCGCTCCAGATCTCTGCAGGTACGATCACCCACAAATATGACTGTAAAAGAAAACTCAAGCTTGCGAACAGGATGTTCGTCTCTGGCACTTACCCTCGACTTGCCTTCTGCGTCCATTAAGTGCTCCACGTATGTTACCTCACCCACTACAAATCAGATTCCAGACGACAAACACCAAGGGAGAAAAGCCAAGAGAACAGTGGGGTTTAGATCAGACATCGACAGCCGGGCGGTGGCAGCAAGCGCGGCTGGACCTTCCAGAGCTCCCCACTGCACCTCAGCTACACAACACTGCCGGTACAGGTCTACAAAGAGCAGGCTTGTTTGGTTAAGAGACTCCTTAACATGCCCTTGCGCAACAACCCCAAAGCATTGTTCAAAACGGGAAATTTAAGCAGACCGTTGGGAACTCTGCTCTTCCAAACGAGTCCGTCATCCACCACCATTTGAATGTGAGACTCCCGCCCACAAGACTAGGAACCACGGCCAAGTGGTAAACTACTGCAGAAAACCAGGTTGAGTTCTCATCCAGCCTTCATTCTGTAAAATATCCAAACTACTCCAGCATGCGAGGAAGGACCAACTGGAAGCAATTCGAAGACCGTGGCCACTTGGACGGTCATCGGAGAAGTTAACCCTCTGACCTGTCCACTCAGACGAGTGGAAGACAAAACGCACAGCGATCAGTCCAGCCAACAGCTTGTTGGTTTCAAGTGCAGGACTCTACACAGATCATTGCCAAACCACAGCCAAAACCCTGAAAATTATCCAGCAATGGAAAGGGATCTGGACTCGGACCAACCTAAAGGTTGAAACAAGGACAAGTTTAAGAAGCAGCTAAACTTTGTAGACCTGTACCCCAAACAGCCCTAACATGTCCAATGTCACTGAGGAACAGCTCTGCGGTGGCATCAGCCAGTAACCACATTCGCTGTGGCAAACCTAAAAAGAGAGAACGCAATTTAGTCCTACAAAGAATCATGACAATCAACGCAGGGTCGTCACGCTCCACACATTACACCATTCTGAACAGCATTATATTTCAACTGCAAGTGTCCCCACGTTAAGCTCAGGAACCTTCTTCGATCTTAACGAGCACCCATTAATAAGAACTTACACTGAGGGCCAAATGAGACTGACTCAACCAGCATTCTTTACGTTTGAGATTCTGTTCAAAATCAATACTGCAAATAGACAGCCAAGGTGACTCAGAATCAAACACCATCTGCTGGAGGAGGTGATACTACATGACCAGAGAGCCGAGGAACCGAAAGCAAAAGATCAAGTTAAGCCCATTCCCGACTCATCCAAGTCGGCACGGAAACGTAACGGAATCGAGCACCGGGTGGCGCCTATGAGACTCCTCCTCCTCATGGATCTGAAGGAGACAAATCGAAACACCGCATCCAGCAGTGGGTTAGCGTTGCAACCTCACATCCAAAATTTCGACTTAGAAGAATGGAGATTTCCACCAGCAAGGTACATGCAGCCCAATTTAAGCAACTGAATCATTCACACTAAAGATCCCCCTTCTCACAAGCCTTAAAGGCAAAGAGGATCATCACAATGGAGGACCTGAAAAGCTCGCCCTGCTTCAGAGGAGCACCCCAAAAACCTTTCCTCTAGCGTGAACAGCATTCAATCCCCCCTCCTCCCCTCGCATCGCCTCCACGGGGTCCGTAGGCACCTCCTGGCAAACCGGAGGCTTGCTGGGCTCCTCTAAACGAGCCTCTACTTGCAACCGATCGTCCAGGTAACATTACCTTTCTCCTTCATGAGGTCTTTGAGCGCCTGCCACTTCACGTCGAACGGGATGTTGCTGACGAACACCCGGTATCTCTTGGATGGGTTCCCATAGGGCTCGAAGCGGCCGCCACCCCGCTTCTGGGGCCGCTCCTTCCGTGTCTCGTTAATCGCCTTCCCGTTCATCCCACTGTGAGGAAACAGGATTTCAGACGCGTGGACTGCGGGTAGACGCCCAGACCCAATGTAACGGCACGAAACGGCGTCCCCCACCCCCATCATACTGCCGTCATTTTAAAAGCACAAAGAAAGACATAATCGAGCGCAAAAACATTTTGAATAATATAAAACGCAAAAAAGATGTCACTGGCTGCGCGCTTAATCGATTATAATACTATAAAGTACTGATCAGAATCAAGCTAGCAAGCTAAAAATACAACGGGGGGCGAGGATGCGATATTAGGGCACGCATAGATCGTGATTGTGGCTCCCCCTTCTGCACACCGCAAATCGGGGGTGCTTAAGGCCTGCAACCGGCAAAACTCACCTCGCAGGGCCCGGTTTTTCAGCCACTGCTTCAGCCGACATCTTGACGCAGTTATCTTCCTGAAACGATAAAATGGACGAGTCCTTCACAGCCGGCGAGGGACGCACACGGCACCTTCGCGGGATTTCTTGAGGGTTTATAATCGGTAATCGTCTAACGGAAAAGCCCGCTTTGTTTTTTCACGTTTCACCAGTGTATGCCAAGGAAACAATCCCCTGGATCTCCACTGCTAAAATGGCGGCTGCACCGCGCAGAAACTGGCTTTTCAATAGCGTCCGCGAAGTGCATTCTGGGATAGGCTTTGTGTTCGGTCGACACGGCGGCGCTGGTAACTAAGCGTCCTTAATGACCGACCTGGGATCGGTGTGCTCCTGTATACGCTTGTCTCACACACTTGGAGTCGACTTGTACAACAGATCCCGGAACAGTTTTCGTTACGGGCATAACGTTAGCAGCACCGTCGGGACCGAATGGCTCAACGGCAGTTTTGAGAAATCTGTGGGATCTACGAAAGCGTTTAACCAGTTTAATTGTTGCGAATTTTTCATTTTGTGATTGTAAAAAATAGAGATTTAAGAACATAAGAACATATGAGAAATGTAATGCAGATGTAAATAGTAAATGGAACAAGAACCAAGACTCCAGAACTGTTGAAGTTGCAGCTCAGAAATAAATTAAACCCTAGGGGGCGCGCGTCACAACAACTAGCTTCTATCAATACATCCACACACTTATACCCAGTAGCTTACACGGTCACAGTGACGCTGGACCCTATCCCAGAAAACACAGGGCACAAATCACATAAGAAACACTTATTGCAGCTGGTGCTGGGTGGCACATCTAGCGTCAGGGAACATCCTCACCACAGGAATCACAGCCTGGTTTGGTAGCTGCTTTGTTCTGGACTGTAAAGCTCTGCATAGGGCTGAACACATCTGTAAGGGTCATCTGCTCTCCCTGCAGGACATTTACCTCACACCAGTGATGCGCGGGTTGATCCAAAATGAGCGGGTGCCCGCGGTCACCCGCGGTTACGAGTCATCCAAAAATAT
>JABFEA020000046.1:14893891-14913024 GCA_019775915.2 Cyphomyrus plagiostoma
CTGTCCGATGCAGTCTTCTGAGGTCAGATTTGGTAGCTGAGCTGAACCAGACAGTTATTGAGGTGCAGAGGACGGATAAAGATAATATTATGTCATTGGAACAAAGTCTATACTGAAAAGAATATTTATTAGATTAAAAAAATACACACAACATAAAGTGTAATATTCGACCATGTCGCAACGAGGTTGACTTTGATGCACTAAAATGAAATGTTTGAAAATGCTCCGCAATTTCTCTTACGATAAAATTTGCCGACGGGGGTGTTTAGGCCTTTACTTGGTACCATATTCTCAGAAAAAAGGGTAAAAAAAAATATACCTTACTGAGGCTGTAGCCTCAAGGGTCTGCCAATTGTAACTTTTAAGGTAGAGAAATGGACTATGAGTAACATTTTTGTACCATTATAGAGGTACATTATTGTTGTTTGTACCTTGGGGACGAGGGTACAGCCTCAGTGACAAAGGTCCAGTTTTTTACCCTTTTTTTCTGAGAGTATAGCTCCTTAATATTATATACATTTAAATAACCAGGTACAAAATCAATTTTTTAGAATTTGAGAATTAGAATTCATTCTCATCGTGAAGCATTAAGACCGATTCGCACATTCCTAATTCCTACGCGTAATTTGTATTTATAGACTTTGTATTTATACAATAGCTAAAACGGCTCCTAGCCAATAATAAAATGCTTGATGAGCGTTCTACACACTGCAGTCACTTGACGAGTCAATCTGCCCAAAGCTCGGCGCCTAGACAACATACAACTGCTTCCGAACCGTTTCCAGTGAACAGTATACTGTAATAGCATGGGAAGTATTGCTTCTGTTGAATTGCTTTAGCACGCACGCACGCACAAGTAAATGACATGACAGCCAGTAGCGACATCTAAAACCGATCTTATCGTGCTATCTTACGTTTCATTAAACATCCTGGAAATGTTATAAAAGCACTGTCATTTTAAAAGCTTTCTATGCTTGGCGATTATCATACAGAATTAAAATATTAATAGCTCTTCGCCAAGATTTTAAACTATACCGGTTATACAGTTTATAGGCACACAGCTAATAAATGGCCAAATTCCTTTAGTTCCTATCCATGCTCGACACCAGTATGAACGTCTTTATTTTTAATGGTAAAATTGACTTATTTTTACGGGCAACTTTTAACCTTTTTCTGCCACGAAGGATTCATCGGTAATTGGGGCAAATCCTAGAGTTGGTCGCTCTAGAGCTGGAGAGTTAGATACCGATCATGCCTTCACAGACTGGCGAGCTGACGTGACAAACAGCTTCACCCATCTCGTGAATATTTAATAGTCAGAACCAGACCGGAAATGCAGCCTGAAGCAGCGCTTCATGACAGGTCGTTAAGGCGCATGCCAATGGGATACAGGACTTTCAAAGGCATCGATCAGCAGCGTCTGCAAAGGTTTTCATACTTTCCTTGTCTGGGGGTCAGTTCCCGAATGTTTTTTTAAGTCTCAAATAACGTATAACCTGTCTGAGGTGCATAGGACACAGGCATTTACTACAGACAGGATCTCCCAAGTTACAGACATGAGATACATTCTTCTTAGTATATAACTGTGCAGTTTGTCCATGTTAGACAAGGGACATCTTCTGAATTTACAGAGCCAGGCATAGAAAGCGACGTTCCATTCATGCGATGCTGTATCTCTGGTCTCTCAGCCAAGCATTTGAAAAGCACACGGCCCCAATCCGTAAGGCTGTGACTGGGCAGTTTCTCCACATGCAGAGGACATACCTTAAAGGTTACAATCAGAAGAGATTTATCTTGGCCCAAAGCCACACCACAATTTCATCCAACAGAACCTACTTTTACTTGGGGTTAAGTTTTACGAGCTACAGGCAGAACAGTCAGTGGGTTTATCATAAAAGACTTCTACTGAAAACACAACAGTTTTATGCTAGGTCAAATCCTTCCGGAAGTTTCTTCTCCAAGCCCACTGTCATGCCCCGAAAGGAGCCTCAGCACCAGAAGCGTCAGGCCCCAGGCTGGCCCCGAGGGCCGGGCCCCGGTGTCGCCCCCAGGCTGCAGGTCACTTCCGCATCAGTCAAACCAACTGGATGCACAACAGATGAGTGTACATATTCTGCAGGCATGCAAGAAGGTATTTCTACTAATTCGGGGATAACATAAAGTCAATCTTAACTAGTGTGACTAACCCGGCCCTGCAGTAACATCACCAAGGCTATCTTTAAGTCACCGCATATGTGTAACTGCAAAACAGAGATCCACAAAGGAATTAAAGCAAGTTACCCATTCGGGGCTAATGCCTTTACAGTAAATAATTCTGGAAAGGTCCATCTGAGACAAATGTTACCTGTGAGATTAACCGTAACGGGCGCTGTCTGAGTACATCTCGCTCACCTTTAGGTGTGCTCTTGCTAGGGAAGCCAGGTAATGTTACTGAGTGGCCAGTGCCTCCAGACTGACAGATCCCCCGACCAATCCCCACAGAGAAGTAGGTCACGTGCTCAGTGCAAACCTTACAATTACATACATTGTTATAGTGGTTGGAACATTATGGTTTTTTTTTTTTTTTTAAAAAAAAAAAAAAGGACAAAAAAAGGTTGAGGAATGTTGCGTATAAAGAACTTGCACAGGGGGGCAAACAAGGACACACAAAAGTTGGGGCCTTTCTGTTCACACAAAACTTGAGAGACAATTGAGGGTATATATTGAAATCAGGAGGGGGCAATGGGAGGTGGATTTGGGGTTTAGGGTGTCCTGACAGGGTCAGAGGTCACAGGTTCTGGCAGCACTGCAGTTTGTTGCCTCTCTGTCCATCACTGGTGGGCGGCACGCTGATGTCCACCACATTGTTGCCGGGAGACTCGTCGTGGGCCATGCGGTCAGCGATCTGCTTCTGTGAGACGATGCGGTAAATCTCTGCAGGAGGAAGCATGGGGCTAATGACTACCGACACACAGAGGTGGCCGTGACACACGTACGGCCACAGTGTGGTACCAACACTCAAGGCAAACATGCATCTATACCTGTGAGGATGTTTTTAAACGCCTCCTCTACATTGGTTGAGTCCAGGGCGGACGTTTCGATGAATGAGAGATTATTCTTCTCTGCAGGTGAGAGAAAGAGAAAGAAGAGAGCGATTGTTTAGTCTGACTGAACAAGGGCTTCAGCCTGAGACATGTGATCAGTACCAGAAAGCTTGATGTTGACCAGCAGAAAGGCTTGAGAGCCAGGAATGGATAACGTGCCTCTGACCTCACGCGGTGAGCCTGCGGGGCTCAGTACCTGCGAAGGCGCGTGCCTCATCCGTGGGCACGGCCCGTAGGTGGCGCAGGTCGCTCTTGTTGCCCACCAGCATGATGACGATGTTGTTGTCTGCGTGGTCGCGAAGCTCCTTCAGCCAGCGCTCCACGTTCTCGTAGGTCAAATGCTTGGCGATGTCATACACCAACAGAGCCCCCACTGCGCCACGGTAGTACCTGACACAAGGACGTGGGAAGAGTCACACAAGGACATCGGTCCCTCTCAGTGACCAGACAGCACCACCTTACTGGTACACAGTGCCTGCCTGAGGGGAAACCGTGTGTCCATGCCAAACTCACGCCGATGTGATGGCGCGGTAGCGCTCCTGTCCAGCCGTGTCCCAAATCTGCGCCTTTATCGTCTTGCTGTCCACCTGGATGCTGCGCGTGGCGAATTCCACCCCGATGGTGCTCTTGCTCTCCAGGTTGAACTCGTTCCTCGTGAAACGGGACAGCAGGTTGCTCTTGCCCACGCCCGAGTCCCCGATCAGAACCACTGCCGGCAACAGAAAACTCCATCACGTCACAGCTAGCATACAAAAAGCCAATTCAGGAAATATCAGACGTGATGTAGAAAGTCAGCTACTGTTTTAATCATTTGGAAACAATATATCTTGACGCAGAGAGATGAGATTGTATTTGCATATCATACTACTGTAACACTAAAGAACTACGCCTTTATGCTGGACTGATAAAACTCCAGAAGGTGGCCCTTCTCATGAAATAGAAGCACAAGCCAGTGACTATAACCATGGATTTTCAGCAGACAGAGAGCTAAAATTTCCTTCTCCAATCCAACTTAATAGCAAATCCTTGCACTATACTTCAATTTTGAGTTTTTTTTTTTTTTTTTTACATGATTTAGAGGGCTCTGTCACCACAGCTAAATGACCTTAAAATGACTTCACCACGACTTTGTAAAGATCTCATATTGGGCCACAAAATAAGATTTTCTGAATCGACCGTGAAATTTTGAACGTAGCTTCAGCTAAAATGCCAAGCGGGAGCTGATTTGCAAGAAGCCTAATGTGACAGCTCGCGTTCAACTCTGATGTCTGCTTTCATCTTGAGGAAGGGGAAGCAGCCCACAGCCTTACATGTACAACAGCCTTCATTGTCAAGGTCTTATTTGACTACATTTAGGTCGATAAAGTTATAGAACAGCTGAGCAGGTCTGTACCACTGTCAGTAGATTATGCATGCATAATTCATCCCTTTCTTTCTAAAAACCTATTACATACAACTCGGAACACAAGCTAGCTTAAACAGATTCTCTGAAAACAATGCAGAATGTGTTTTTATTTGTTTCCAAAGTGTGCTGTTTGAGTTTGCGCTGCCTCTGATCTGCAGGGAAGCTGAAACTCTTAGCAGATCTGATTGAACAAGCAGTTATTGCGAACAGACGTCTCTTAAATCGTCTGGAATCCATGCAAACAGATAAACTGAGCAGGAACACTGATGTCATATAAAAGCGTGACCTTTGAGATGGGCTGTGAGAGATTACCTCTAATGCCCTCAACCAATGCTTGCATCGATCTCATCTGGGCAATATAATTTCCACCCACAGTCCAAAGACGAGTAATTCAGGTTAATTGGTGACTTTAAATTGCCTGCTGTGTGCGACTGGTGTGCTAACCCTGCACAGGATCACCATTAGGATACACGCATCCCACCTACAGACATCTTCATGTGGCTTATTGATAAACCGTACTCTCATTACCAAGGGCAATTGGATGACTCTGATTTTCCCCAATGATTTTGTGACCCAGAAAGTCCTGAGCCTGTGGATAATCACGGCTCATACATTTGAGACTCAAACATGAACTGCAGGAGTGACAGGGATGCATGGGTTGTGCTGCTCATGTACTCAGGGGTTCAAAGAAAAACAAGACCCAAGAAAACTTGTTTTTAAGTACGATTCCATATGAAAACAATATATCCAATGTATCACTTTTATTTGACATTTAAAGGTTGATATCTCTTTACTTGAACACCTTAAATTCACCATATAGCAAACCAAGCAGTTTAATTAGGAAGTTAAATGAAAATGTTTACCTTTTTAAACTTTCCATGAGTTTAATAGATAAGAATCAAGCGTTTAAGTATATCTACTCATTGACAATCTCAAGGGCAGTGAAAGAAGGACTCTGGGACAGGGAGTCATGCCCCACCCCCCCCCGAGTACGTTTTGACCGATTCAGAGAGCAGGAGGCAGTAAAGACACACCCTGGAGCGGATCTGCGGGCCCACACCCACACACTGCTGATCTTACACTACAGGGGCTAAATACTGATCCCCCACCTCCGGCCGCTTCATGAAGAGAAGACCTTGCAGTAATGTATGTACATGTCAGGCAGCTGCGCAGACCGCACGGCCGCCCTCCCTTTTATGTAGTGAAATGGCCAGGGGGGGCTGTTAAATGGTAGCAACTTCCTTTTTTCTACACACACACACACCCACACACATCAAACCTACGCCAAAATCGATTACGACCACTAGTTACTGCGGACTGAGCCTTATCCCCAAACAGCCGACCAATTCCATCCCGCGGTGGACCGCGGTTAGCTTGGCTGTCGAGTTCGTCAAACCGCACATTTATTACCTTAACCGCCAACACCACACACACAGTGCCCCTGGACCACAGGCAAACACCTCTCCACTTACAGGTTGTAATAAATGCTGGCACCCGTAGTAACATAAAATTACGTGAATAAAGCAACATTTTCCCGCGTGCCACTGCGCTAATTAGCGTTAGCCGCAGCGCTAACGGTCCCTGAACATAGTATCTCCCCCGGCCCATACTGACAGCGCATCTCTTACCTTTGAATAAATAATCGTATTCATCGTCCCGAGTTCCCATCTTTGACACACTAGTGCCTTACGTATATTTATATAAATACTGCGACTAACGTGTGTCGCTAGTGTTTACTTTGCCTAGAGAGGTCGAAATTTCTCCCTTCAGCTGGCAGGAAATAAAAACGGATGCCTTTGCCTTCAGGGGCATGTGACATGAGTGACACATCGGTAGACCAATGGGAACCGCTTTCTGAGTTACTGGGGGAGAATTCGACGAATCAGTTGCCAATTCTCTTTGAAGAATGCCAATGAGTACTTGACAATTAGTTAGTGGGGCGTGAACTAACTGAAATACATAATAATAAATAAAACGGGCCGTATTGCACAGGCCAAAGTGACTTAACCGATGTTCGGAAGTAGTTTGGGGTTAATGTGTAGCAGAAAGTTTGTGACATGGTTTATATGATTAACTTATGAAACCAATGGACAAGTATCAGTTTTAGAACAACATATGTTACTATCCATGGAAAAAAAAACTATGCGTGAGTTCCCTACTATAGCCTAACATCCTGTCAAAAGTCAAGATACTATCATAGTGTTTTTTGCTTGCCCTATCCAGTTAGTGATATATATACATATATGATAAAATAAAGCAAAGGTATCTACAAATCATTAAAGCAAGAATATGAATAAATAAGATATAAACATATGAAATATTAAATTAATAAAATAAATCTGGAAAGTATTGTTCTGACCATTTTATTTATGAATGTGGGGTATCGTTCCTCTGTCGAAATTTTCTGGATCACAGAGGGGCGACTGGCACTGTTTATTTGCAGGGCTGGAAGCATGACTAGATCGAGCTGATTGTGTCACAACTATCTGATAGGTCAAAATGATACTTGTGCTCATGTCAATATGCATAGAATATCTGAAGGAAAAAAAGGCATGTTCTATATGTCATTCATTATCAGTAGTATCACATATCACAATGTATTGATGCATTCCCAGTAACTCAGAACTTAAATTTGCAACTTCCCACATATAAAAATACTATAAGACATCTGAATATAATAGATTCATAATGCAAATTTATGCATTTAAGGCACTAGCATTTAATACTAACATGATGCGACGATTCTCACATGCTAGCGGAAATTGGCACATAGTAAATAATGATGTTACACCGTCTAAAGAGTAAATAAGAGTATCATCGGTTTAACAGCAGTGTTGCTCTCCAAATCCGGCACACCCTCTTCTCTTTTGGAGCTCTTGAGGTTTTACATCTTATTGTTGGACAAAGCAAGTTTTCGGTCAAGCATCTTGGATTTGTATCTATATGCCATAAGACACTTCATGTGTTGCAACCTTGTCCTCCATAGCCACGAGACTTGGCCCTTTCCTTGGTGGAATTAAACCTTTTTCTAGAGAGGCAGCTCACGTCTTGAATTAACTCAGAGTTGGTTCAAGACACTGACCATTGATGACGGCCTCTCTGAAACAATGTTTGAAATATTGAATGGATGCAGCCTCAACGTTGTTTTTGGATGATGTGAGACGCCATTAAAGCATCTTGCCCTTATTATTTGAGGCATTGAATCTTGATGCAGCAAGTCCACCTTGAATTCTGAGGCCCCAAGACACTCGAGGGACTGAATTTTGCAGTTGGTCTTTGTGTTTACATTTGTTCCTGGTGTAACTATACGGTATAGCTGGTAATTCTGTCATCATGGCTGGTAATTTGGTCATCATGAAGCGCTTCAAAAGGCTAGTCATGGGGCACATGAAAGCTGCACTTCATCCTCACACAACGCTCTCCAGTTCACCTGACATCCCAACCATCCTACTGAGGATGCCATATCCTCTGCTCTATGCCTGGCCCTTTCCCGCCTGAACTCCCTTGAGGACTCTAGTGTAAGAATGCTGTAAGTTGTCTTCATTTCAGCATTCAATACTATCCTTCAGAAGCTGACACAGAAGCTCAGCTTGTTGGGTTTCAGCACCGCTCTGTGTAACTAGATCCTGGGCTTCCTGGCTGAGTGACCAGAGGCAGTCCACTGGGGTAACATCTCAGGCACCACCATGCCGGGCACAGGTGGCCCCCTAGGGGTGCATGCTAACCCCGCTTATATTCACCCTGCTGTCACATCACTGTACTGCCCAGCACATTACAAATCACATCATCAAGTTTACTTAGGACACAACAACAGTAGGTCTAATCATCAACGATCTTGAGTGTGCATACCGACTGGAGGTGGAACAGCTCATGCAGTAGAGCAGCAGCAGCAATCCGTCTCTCGACGTGGGACAAACAAAAGATGATCTAGGAGATACCTAGGTTGCCCACTCCCCATTGACCGTCGAGGGGTCTGCAGTGGAGATAGTCGGGAGCAGCAAATCTATTGGAGTACAACTGGCAAAAGTGTTCACCTGGACTGTCAACACTGTCATTGTCAAGAGTGGACAACGGCTTCCCCACTTCCTGAGACAGCTGTAGAATGCAACACTACCAGCTCTGACCTCAGCATGTCCTACCGGGCACCTGCAGTCCCCGCAGTGTGTAGCACATACAGCAGAGTAAATCACCAGGACCTCTCTGCCCTGCACCAAAGACACTTTTAACAAACACAAGACGTGCAAAGCCTCTACCATCACAGAAGACCCCTGCTCTCCATCCCAGGAATCCTCTGTCCTGCTCCATTCTGGCAGACAGTACAGGATCATCTGAACCAGGTCTGCCAGGTTCAGTAATCGACTGTCCGGATATCCGTCGTACTGCACGCCCATTCCTGTCAACACTCACCCCCCTGTGCTCCCCCAATCACTTTAACTTACCATTTATTTATTTAATAATTTCTTCTAAATTTATTCCAGGTGTTCTGTGTTTTGCACGTTAAGTACTGTGGAACCCTCCATTTGTCAATTGCTGTTTGTTGTTGCTGTTTGTCTGTGTGACAATAAAGGCCGCATGACAAAATCGCGTGGAACGTGATTTGGCTGCTAGTCCTGTAGCGATGCTCACAGAGCAGCAGGGGGAGCCACTTTACCGCGCCGCTTTTTCTGACAGCGGCACGCAGCGCGTCTATTTAAATGCTGCTTTGCTGCAGTCCCTGGCACAAAAACGATGAGGATATGTGAAGAGTGTAGTGGTGCTTCGTGCATCTGCATTTTCCCCGTGCTTGGAGGGTGACGTGCTTATCGAATTACGCTGGACATCCATCCATGGAGAATTTTGACTTTCCTCCCCCATTCTTTCGCTATTAGTGAACAACAAATGAATCGTAATGCTTGGCGCAAAATATGACGATCCTCCCTTGGTGTATCCGTTTTGGCCGACTGGACTCTTCACAACGTGTGTAGGTGCCCTCACGTGCCCACTGGTTATAACATCAGGCGACTGTGACATCCGCATGCCTCACATGCTGGGCAGTTGCACGATATGACCTTCCATCCTCATGCAAACCCACAATGCGACCCCTATCAAACACCGTCAAGTGCTGGTAAAACTGTGTCCGAGGCATCCTCTGTATCTGGTGACTAAACGTGCCAGCTCCTTGTAGATTGAATCATTTACATACCCATCGCTGGTCTGCACATGTGACGTACCATTTCTTCTGGGTGCTTAACTATTTTTGTCACGAAGTGTACATTGCCTGAAATTTCAGATATGAAATCTGAAAGAGCTGTTCTGACATGTCATTGTACCCATCGAATCATTCTAAGGGCTATTCCGCATGCGCATCAATTACATCAATTATAGCTTTAGTGTTTCTCGCAACACGACCATAAAATTCTTGTTCCACGTCCTGTTGTAGGTCTCTTATGCTTTTCTTAGGCTTTTATGATTTACGCCATTTCCTTTTATAGCATGTATTATAATTCATTTATATTTTTCAGTAATAAGGCCACTGCATGTTTCTAAACTGATTCTCTTATAGTTATAGCCAGTGCAACTTCTTAAAACCACGTTATCCGAAGCTAGAATACTGTTATTAACTTCTGTGTTATTTATTATGGTACAAAGTAAACGTAAAGTAACATCCACCAGTGAAAGCAAAGGTGGCAGAATTGGATGTAGAACTTTTCTTAGATAATATGAATAAATGATGGACGTACTGTGGGTCATTAGGCCTACTGGAGTTGCTCTGCCAGTTTCATTAAAGTTTATACTAACTTGTTTAAAATATTATTTTGTGGATGGACTTTTAGACTTTGATTTCTTTCATTTTTTTGTGAATCTTTCATGTTCAGTATGTAGCTGTCCCAGAAGCACCCTGCCGTCTAGGTGTAATGGGTACAACAGGACGAGGTTGTGGGGACTTTAAAGACGCATGGAAGGTGGGTTTAATGTGTGGGAGGAGCTGAGTAATCTGCAGTGAATGTAACTCTGCTGCTGTGACCCCCATTAGGATCTACTGCAGTTGTATCAGGGGGAAACAGGGGCTCACGTTTTGTTAAACACCAAAAATAGGTCACCATCCGCAATCAGTATAATGGTATAGATTGAACTTGCCTGGTGAATTGTCATTGTGCCATTACTGGATTCAGTGATGGAGGACTTGAGTACCTGCTTAAAGATCTTCTGTAATTACAAACAGCCTTACAGAAAAATTCTGTACAGCATTCATTTATTTCAGATATGTCTTTCTTGCATGCCACAGAGCAATCTACCAGATTCTTTAATGTTCCTCTAATCACCACCAGGGGCCTCTGTTCAGTCCCTCTCATGTGAAGCCTTTAAGAAATAGTGGCAGGTTTAAATTAAGGCCCTGAATTTGTTCAGATTGCTGGTTTATATTGTGAATGTGCTTATTTAGCCAAGGTAGTGCTTCTTCAGTACAGGTTTCTGGGCTGTGGCAAACTGACTTTCGAGTGTTACGACCGGACAGGAAGTGACATGTGAGTTTGATGACTTGAATGTTATGACAGGACAGGAAGTGACATGTGAGTTTGATGACTTGAGTGGCATAGCATACGGCTTGTTCATTAGGTGCCAGTCACATGTTAAGATAGACATCAAATTAAAAAACAACATGGAAGCACTAAAGCTGAGCTGAAGTGTTTTGTCTTGCATTCGGCATCGAATATTTATTCCAGGAAAGCGATCAGTTCTTGGTGTCACCTGCAGGGTAAGAGGGTGACCTGGTGTGTGGGGGTTCTGTGTCTCAGCCTTTGCTGCTCCAGGATGTTATTCTTCAGAGGGAACCTGGGAAGGAAATACAAACCAAATGTTATCCTGATGATGGGACAGGAAGTGACATTGTGGGCCTGATAATATTACCTGCATTGCCTGTGGTATGACAACCAATCAAACATTAAAATACACGTCTCATCTTTTCCTTGGAGGTAGTGAGAATTCTTTCCACAGAGGTAACCTGATGTTCACTGTATGCATTCAAATTATTCCAAGATAAAGAGCTTTGTAAAACGGCCAACCAAAATCCACAATCTGATCTTTGGAGTCTTCTGGCTTTTCCATAAGACACTTCATCTTCTTCTTGGAGGATGAAAGTTTTTGGTTGAGTATCTTAGATTTTTATCTATGTGCCATAAGATACTTTTTGCATTTTGCAACCTTGTCCTCCACAGCCATGAGACCCTGCCCTTTCCTTTGGTGGAGTTAAACATTTTCCCAGAGAGGCAGCTCATATCTTGAATTAACTCACAGGTGGTTCAAAACACTGAGCATTAATCCCAGTGTTTGAATGATTTAACCTTATCCTCGAATGTTGACATTTTGGGGGACTGAATCTTGCAGCTAGAGGCCCTGACTTTGTAATCAAGAGACTGAACCCTTTCACTGGAACCTCTCAGACCCTGTTGGAGAGCTTTAATGTTTTCCTTGAAAGGCCTTTGAAAGGTTCTTAGACACTGTCTGCTTTGCACTTGGGAGCCTGGGAGTCCTTTTTGAGACTCTGTTTTATCCTTGGGGTACCTGAGGCTCTTCCTGAATTGTCACTGTGCTCTTACGTTCTTGAATAGACCAAACCTCTTTATTGGAGACCATGAGTCTTTGATCGAGGATCAAGAATGGCCGCTCTGCTCAGCCAATAAGGTGTCGGGGCTCATTGTTACCCTTGAGTTATAGAAGTGTGACAGGGATTTTTTTGATGAACAGAAACCAAGATTCTCTAATTTTGAAATGATCTCCTTCTGAGAGGTAATCGAAAGGCTTATAGGATTCACTTACTTTACTTACCTTTTATCCACTTATTTTCCAAATCCTTTATGTGAAGAAGGCTGTCCTTGTCTTAGAAGGCTTCTCTACAGAGTGCATCTAGTGCAGTATTTGTCTAATGAAATAGTACTGGTCTGTCCCAGTTGGACGAAATACCATCTCTCACCCCACAGGTAGGAATCTCTGAGGTCAGTTCACAGGTGAACTATAGATCTTAATTCTCCCAGTTAAGAACAGACACAATTAATACTATCATACTCCTCAGCTCTCTTAAAGCTAAGAATATTTTCTACCACTGAATTAATTCTGTCACAGTTCTTGCTCCTTTCTGGTCACTGGACAAAAACACCAATTCCTGACCCCCCCACAGGTAGGAGTGTCATACGTATCACACTCCAGCTCTGTTACAGCTAAGAATATTTTCGACTGCAGTATTTCCGAGAGCTCATGCTCTTCTCCTACTGTTCTCGTTGGGAAGATCTCAGATCAATGCAGTTGCACACTGTTGCGCTATGTTGGTGTTCTTAGCCACTGCAACAGTCAGTAAAGCTCAACCTTCTTTCGGCAATTGAATCCAAAAATTATGTTCTGTAGCCTTGTCGTACTTGGTGCTTTTTATGCTTATTAAAGCTTTTACTTTCAGGGGAAATAACCTCCTGTCGCTATTTTTATTTATACATATACACCTTAAACTACTAGTCAAGCTGACTTTAAGGCAGGTTCATCCTGGAACCTTCCACATCTAGGCAGTGGTATATAGTCCATTTGTAGGTGTCGAAGTGGACCGGGGGGTGGGGGGGGGGCCTCTGTTTCTATTGTGGGGGTTTTAATTCTGGCACCAGGATTGTTCCTTTCACATGGTTGCAAATTACAGGTCAAGTTTGTGCGGGGAAGGTGGAGTCCCACTGGGCCTGGTTAAATCTGTGGGTCATTTTGTCTTCACCTGCCTGTGCCAATGAATGTATCTGTGTAGACAGATATGGTCAAAGACCTTCTGGGCCAATTGTCCATGTTGCTAGATGTTACCTTAATGTAATTTAGCTCCAGTCTCCATCCATGTTCACACCTTTTCTCTTCATGCTCTCTTTTCCATTTGCTTGTAAGATATTAATTGTTTTTCTCACGCTAATTTTCTTAGTTGTACCTCTGGGTCTTCATCCCACCCTCTTGCAGATTGTTTAGTGCTGTCTGTTAAGGCCTTGCCTTCAGTTTGACTTGTGTGGTCTCTTGTGTCTGTTTTTACTTCCAATACTGGTACTGTTAGCCAGAGAGACTCAAACAGCTCTAGTACTAAGAGTCCTTTCTTTATTGGAGTGCGGGCTGCAGTCATTAATCGTCTTTGTCTCCACAGCTGTCCAAAATCATGACTGACTCCAAAACCGTGTCAGGAATCTGTGTAGATGTTAGCCGATCTTCCACTGGCTAATTTGCATGCTTCTATTAAAGCTTTTAGTTCTGCTTGCTGGGCAGATGTACCTGATCCTTGTGCTAGGATCACCAGAGATCACAGGATCCTTTTGCCAGGATCACCAGAGATCATCTGGGAATCAACTCCTTCCTCCCATAGAGAGTATCTCCGGTGTAGCTCGTTGTTTTTAGTGTGAAACAACAGAATCTACTTTGGGTTTTCCTCCAAGGTCTAAGTCTTTTATTCAAAGACCTCAAAGCTTTTATACATGCTGGTGTAAACATCACTGAAGTCCTCTTCTACGCTTTCAGTATAGTCACACATCTGGGTCACGGACATGTGCTGCCGTTCTTTAACCTTCTTCCTCTCCCCTGTTGGAACCTCCATCTTGTACAGGATGCACATGCAGTCTGCTGAGAGCAGGTCAGCCTGTATCCAAACGCAGCCACGTCTGGATTATGAGCATAATGAGGGCTAACAGCGGAATCACAATGTCAGCAACAGCACGGGTTTAACCTTAAGTATGATTTCCTGTTTCGGAGAAGCATTTCAAGCTGTTACTCGAAGGTTCCTCTATCGCCATGCTTCCGCTGAAGTTCAGCTTCTTGAGTAAGTCACCGACGGGTGCAGGACGTTGCACAGCTCATTGAACGCTCTCTCCACCAAAGCCAAAAGAGCACATCTCGGTGTCATGGGGCAGACAGAGCAGCAGGGGGAGCCCCCACATTGTGACCAGCTGCCTGACTGCAGCACGCAGCGTCCGTTTAAATACCAGCCTTAGACGCCTTCCCTGGTCTCGGCCAGGAAGTGGCTTTGCCGCATTTTGGCACAGAAACGTCATCTGCGTGGTCTCCCGCGCCCGGAGGGCCATGTGCTAATTCTGCGCTGGGTTTGAGGATAATCGGCGTCACAGAGTTCTGCACGACATCAGCCGTTCCGTATTTTGAATTTTCCTTCTCTTTTCTTTCCCCCATGCCTTTCTTTAATTTGACCCCGACCCTGAAGTGAGATTGCAGTTTGCCTTTCATCAATTGCGTTTAGCTACGTCGTTAGTTTGAAAATTGCAGCAAGCATGTTAAAATGCATGGTTACGGGGTTTCCTGTGTGCCGGTGTCTGAAATGACCTCCTCTGTATGTTTAGAGGGCCGGTGTCTGTGGTTGATATGGGTAATTTTTCCATCTTCTTTCAGAGATAAGTAATCAGATACATAATAATGAATAATGTTCCTTACTGCTGCCTGGGGCTGTCCTCTGGCCCACATTGAAACGTGACAGATGCTTGGGTTGCCGGGCCCCACCGGCGCGTGTGTGTGTGTGTGTGTGTGTGTGTATTTTGCACACAGTACTGCGAGGGATGGAGGAGACCGCCCTCGTTCAGTGATGTGGCATAGCGGATTACTGCACTTTGGCGCCGAATGCCGTCTGATCCGTGGACACGCTTCTGAGGAACGGCAAATCGGCAGTGCTCTCTCCTTGGGGCTCATGAATAAGTAATTGGATGGAAATGAAGCCCAGCGGGATAATTATGCGGCGCACAGTTCAGAAATGTGTCCCAATAAATATGTCATATGTACCTGAAAGCATTTTAACATACAGGGATCTGTAACATCGGTCTGGTTTCTCATTGGTTAGGGTTAGGGTCTGGTTTCTCATTGGTTTGGGTTAGGGTCTGGTTTCTCATTGGTTAGGGTTAGGGTTAGGGTCTGGTTTCTCATTGGTTAGGGTTAGGGTCTGGTTTCTCATTGGTTAGGGTTAGAGTCTGGTTTCTCATTGGTTGATGATACTGAGGTGAGTTGATCAGCATCTGTCTGGGTTTGCCCTTCACCGCCTGGTCATTTGGAAGGAAACACTAAAGCAGATGGTAACATCCAGCTGTAGGTTTCATATCCACACCTGCCCAAACCCTTCCAAGCCTGCCCACCTCGTCCCACTGACACCTGTATTTGACTTTTTAGAGTTTCTTTCCGAGTTGATTTTGTGAAACTATTGCTTCCTTTTAACTCCAGGGGCCGTTCCTCAGGTCTTCAGAGATGTATCCCAGAAGCACCCTCTCCCATCTTCAGGTATAAAGGGCTAACAGATGTGCCTACTTGGGGGGGGGGGGGCTATGAAGATGCAGGTAGGTCAGTTTAATGGATGGGAGGAGATGAGGATCTGCTGCAGCCTTATCAGGAGGAAGCAGGTGCATTGATTTATTTGGGAGGTGTGTGTGGGGAGTGGCAGGGTTTCAGTATTTAATGGCTGGGCAGCAGAGAGCTGTGAGAGGCACTGAGGTAAGAGGTGGCTCAGGGGGGTGAGGGGTGCTCAGGTGGGGTGTCCTAAAGGTGTGCAGAGTCAAAGCATCCTGGGGGGACTCAGCGGGACTTGGTGTCCTGACTGTACAGCACCCCCCCCAGTAGCGGCTGAGGAGTGGGGAGGGGGGCGCTAAGCTAAGAGGGATTTCCCCCCCCCCACTTTGCTGTGGATGTCAGCTTGGTCGCTTCTGAATTGGCTTTGATCCCCGCAGTAGAGTCGACGGGACTCCTACTGGAGACAGCTCTGTTTCTGCATGTGCCTGGGAAGCAGCCATGTCTGTGAGAGCTTATGAAATTATGGGATGGCGGGACTTATCCACTGGGCCTGTCTGAGTCTCATGAAGCTCTGACTGGATGACTGCTTCGGGCGGTTTCTCCCTGGGTTATTTATTCTGGTGTTACCGTGCTTCATTTGTTTCGGTGCTGATTTTCTTTCTCTTGAAGGTTCTTATTGTTTCATAAGCAGTTCACTTCCACTGGCATTGATATTCTGATTGTGCTGTGAGTTCCATTCCCAAGCTTGGGATCCACCCTTCTGGTCACAGTGCTGAGAGATGGTGTTATTATGGGATTCCTCCCCCTGATTGGCTCAGCCCAATAGGCAATGAGCTGGGACATGTCACATGTCATCAGTCACTATTAAGGTCACTTCACTGTTTTGTGATATATAACACATGTCCTGGGGCCCGCTTCACAAAACAGTATTTCTTACTTACCGGAAAACTTGCTGGATTTAAGGTAGCCCAGTTTAAGTGGCCTTTATATTCATTCAATTGCATTTAGCCCAGACTACCTTAAATCTGACAAGTTATCCGGCTAAGCAAGAAATCCTGCTTTGTGAAACAGGCCTCAAGTCCTAGAAGCGGGAGTTTCTGGAAGCTGGGCGGCTCTGGTTTGTATAGTTGGTGCATGAATTAGCAGCCAGGCGTGTGGGGGCGCACAGGCAGTCCGCAGAGTGCTCCCATTGGCTGGTGGCTGCATGGGTACCCCTACGCCACTAACACGATTAATCGCTCCTCAGCGGTGCGTGGTTCTGCTGAGTAATAGTCAAACAGGAAGCTCTTTATCTCACTACTGCAGGCGTAGGGAGCCGCCCCCCCCACCAGAACCAGGCACGTGGGCCACGGGAGACCCCGTGTGTGCTACACACAGTTTCACATTAGCATGTGTGACATTTGCCTTGCATCTTGGTCTAAATATAGGAAATACACACGGACTGTAATTATGCACAGACCTTGAAATGTTAATTCACAGAAACTGTTCGTATTCATAGTTTCAGGGAGTGTGGTAGGAATACATATGAAACGTGTTGTTGTTACTGCCCGGACTGAGCACTGAGTTAAAACGCATTTGTTGATTTTCACAACAAAAAAAGAGACTCGAACGAGATGGTCCACCCACCATGACAGATTCCCCACCTTTTACTGACAGAGATGATTGGACGGTGCTCACTGGGCCATCTAAATAACCTACTTCTGGTTCAGGGTAAGGTCACAGCGACCCTGCTCAGTTCCATGATGGAGTACAATGCAGGCATGTGTATGTTAGTCATATATTTCTTGGTAGCACTGCTACTTTGCACTCCTGGGTTGTGGGTTCGATTCCCGCCCACAGCTCAGCGTGGAGCTAACATCTTCACCTTGTGTTTGTTTGCTTCTTCCATGTTCCTCTGTCTGGTTTCTTTTACAGGATGGACCTGGCAGAATGGCAGTTCTATCACGCCGGGGACTCAAGCGATGATTTTAATACTTTATCACTCAGCTCTGGCTGCAGACTTAGGGTTTCAGGTTGTTTTCACCATCTTGCTTCATCATTCCCTGATGTCGCGAGCTTCTCGTAGACGCGTCCTTTGAAGTCTGGAGGTGTCAGAAGCTCCGGGCCCCCCCGTGGAAGCTCTCGACGCCTCCCTGGGTGTTCAGAGGGGAGGGTGGACGGGCCGTACCAGTGAAGGTTACGTTAACATGCTTAGCGTTAATGTCCCAGACGCTCGGGGTCCACAATCTTAAATTGTCCCTGGGGCTGGAGGTCCAGAAGCCCGACGTGAAGCCTTTCATGCCAGGGGAGGCTTTTCACTCCTTCCTCCTACTGCCTCTCTCAGTTTCTCTTCTCCCTCCTATTATCCTCTTTCCGTCCCAGCGCGGAGGAGGCTGCCACACCCCTCAGGCAAGTTCTTAGCCTCGCTGAGCCTGTGACGGCTGGATCAAAGTGAATCCTCGTGATCTTGTTTTCCAGCTCCTGTCTCCTAGCCCTTCTCTCCGCCTCCAACCCTGCCGCGGATGGTGTTCCTGTCACAGGAATGTGGGCCGCAGGACGGGGGACTTTGGGGCCAAGGGGGGTGGCGGGGGCAGGGGCCTGATATAACTCCCCGCCCGTTCATAGGCCGGTGGGCAGCATTCGTCTCTGCATTCTGTCACCTCTGCTCAGGTAAAGCAGGGGGGGCTCTGATGCCCCCCTCCCTGCCGTTCACCACTTGGCGTCGGCTCTGCATTCTGGGCAGCTCCCACCACGTTCTCCGCATCCGATGTGTTCTAAGGGGCTGTTTATGGGTCTCCCAGCGCCTTCGGGTCTCTGCTGTTTTTATACGAAAACATCACTGGGGCTTGTGACAGGTTGGGGGGGGGAGGGCAAAGGTGGATCAATGGATGAGAAGCAATGGAAACGTGGCTCCCGGCTCAGGTGTGCGCGGCCTTCAGTGCTTTCGCCCTCCCATCTGGGGGGGGCAGCATGTACTGTTTGATTGGGGGGGGCGTTGTCTGTACCTGCCACACAGTTTGGCTCATGGCAATAACATGTTTCATGGCCCTGTTGGCAGATGCAGGCCTCCCCACCGAGTAGCCAGATGGCAGAAATTCCCCCCCCCCCAGTGGCTGGGGATGAGAGATTGGGAGTGGGGTACAGATGGCTGTGTCATGGATGCAAAGCGGATGCTGCATGCGTGCTTCCTTTGATTGGACAGGCATGGGGGGGGGGGTGTACTACCGTCCGCAGCTGGGGGGGGCGCTCCGCTCTGGGACGAAGGGCTTTCAGGCCAGTAGGGTCAGGGTCACTATCGGGACTCCGGTTGGGGGGGGGGGGGGGGGGAGCAGGCGCTGGTCCCGGCCGGCCCACCCGGCAAGGTGCCCGGTGTAGCAGAAAAGGCCATTGCGTGGGGCCCCCCCCCC
>JABFEA020000046.1:14928397-14938543 GCA_019775915.2 Cyphomyrus plagiostoma
CCAGGCTCAGCCTGCCAGCAGGTACCTGTGGGGTGTCTGTGTGTGGTTGCCCTTTGGCCAAACTCAGCCTGACAGCAGGTACCTGTGGGGTGTCTGTGTGTGGTAGCCCTTTGGCCAGGCTCAGCCTGCCAGCAGGTACCTGTGGGGTGTCTGTGTGTGGTTGCCCTTTGGCCAAACTCAGCCTGACAGCACGTACCTGTGGGGTGTCTGTGTGTGGTAGCCCTTTGGTCAGGCTCGGCCTGCCAGCAGGTACCTGTGGGGTGTCTGTGTGTGGTTGCCCTTTGGCCAGGCTCGGCCTGACAGCACGTACCTGTGGGGTGTCTGTGTGTGGTAGCCCTTTGGCCAGGCTCAGCCTGCCAGCAGGTACCTGTGGGGCATCTGTGTGTGGTTGCCCTTTGGCCAAACTCAGCCTGCCAGCAGGTACCTGTGGGGTGTCTGTGTGCGGTTGCCCTTTGGCCAGGCTCAGCCTGCCAGTGAGAGCCAGCAGCAGCCAGTCTTGGTTACAAAGCCAGGCAATAAGACCTTCATCTGTGCAGCATCTCTGTTTTTTTACACCCAACGTTTTATACAGAACAATAATAAGAATAGTTCCCAGTGTCCCAGGCACCGTTGGCTCATTCTTCCCAAACTGACCTTTGTATAGAAGAATCTTTCTTGGTGTTTTGTGATTCCTGCCCTCCTTTTGATGGTTTTTCTTTTATGAATCTCAAAGCAGCTTTTATTTCTAGGGTCTTGCAGAGTGATGTGAGAAGGTTTGGCTTGGAATGGGCCCCTTCCTAGGTCTCCAAAACCGTTGGACAGGGAGGTGCCGGGGCGCACGAAAGCCGACTTGTGCACCAACCCTGCCCAGCTCCCCATGAAGAACGTCCTGCCCTACAGTCGAGCCTTTCTGGTACTGTCCACCAGGGGGCGCCTGTCTCACACTTCAGCCTGTTGTGTGCAGGGTCCCCCTTTATTTGGTAGCTTTATATGTTGAATTACTGCCCATTCATCCTACCAATCAGGAAGGACCTGAAAGACCTAGGAAAGGGTGACGCAGCCCCCCTCCACCCTGGCCTCCAGCTGGTTCTTAATCAGAGCAGGTGTCTGAAAACCCAAAAGCCAGACCCAGATGATGTGGCTGAGGGCCAGAAAGTTCCACTGAGTGCCCCCTAAAGACCCGGTCCACGGGTAGCCGTGGTACCAGGAGGAGGAGCGGTACACTTTCTTGCACTCAAAGTAGACCATGCATAGAAAAAACACACAACCTTGATGATGGAGGTTGAGGACACAGACCTGAATTCTGAAGGTTCCTGGCTGAAGTTGGAGGAACAGTAAGATACTTGCTAGAGGGGGATCAAGTTCTGTGTCACGCAATGTGAACGCGGGTACAGTGACATTTTGTGCATAATGAAGTCTATGCTTACAGTCAGTACGGTAGAGCGTGGTCAGAAGGGCTGGAGATGCATTTTGGGGTTTATAAAAAAGAAAGCACCGAAACTGCAATTTTCTGGAATGTTCTGATCTACACATGGGCAAAACCAGTCCTCAGCCCACTCTCCAGTTTTATTTTACTCCAAGAGAACAGGGGTATGTTTGTAGTACGTTTTGAATATTTTTATTCCTGTTTGTTTTATATACTGTTTGTCTTGTACGAGAACGTCTTTGATTTATAAAAGCCTGTGACGCCTCTGGGTCTTTCTGTCTACTTTCTCTGCCGGCCTTGAATAAGTCGTGAAACACTACAGATGTGCCGCAATTCACCTCCGGTGCACTAGATGGCGCTCCTGGCCCTGGGAAGCTCAGGTACTCCACACGTATGTCACTGAAGCGTTCACATGACCTGTGCCGTATTGGTGAGCCTTCCTTCCTTCCACAAAAATACAGTTCCCATTAACACACTGCAGTAATCACAGCATGAGGGCTTGTTGAACAATCACATAATGATAAATGTAATACAGACTGGTAGTTGTATTTTATTAGGGGAGGGGCAATTAGTTACAGGGTCTCTGTGCCCCAGTTCTGCAAGGAACCCTGCAGTGACAATGGGCCCCATTTGTATCTGCGATGGATGCAACTGATCAAAGCAGCCTTTAATCACAGTAATTAATCATAAATAGGATGTTACCATTTCAGTTAAGGAGGTATGGGCATTAGCTGACCCACAAAACACATGACAACAACATTCTGTGATCAGACACATCATGTTTGAGGTCGCGCCCCTGCGGACAAGTGCCGTGTGAGGTCGCGCCCCTGCGGACAGGTGCCATGTGAGGTCGCGCCCCTGCGGACAGGTGCCGCGTGAGGTCGCTCCCCTGCGGACAGGTGCCGCGTGAGGTCGCGCCCCTGCCGACAGGTGCCGCGTGAGGTCGCGCCCCTGCCGACAGGTGCCGCGTGAGGTCGCGCCCCTGCGGACAGGTGCCGCGTGAGGTCGCGCCCCTGCGGACAGGTGCCGCGTGAGGTCGCGCCCCTGCGGACAGGTGCCCCGTGAGGTCGCGCCCCTGCGGACAGGTGCCGCGTGAGGTCGCGCCCCTGCGGACAGGTGCTGCGTGAGGTCACGGCCCTATAGGCCATCAGGACGTGCTACTACAGGGTTCCCCATTTCCGGTCTTGGAGGGCCAGAATTCAACACAGTTTGCAGATTTCCTTAGTTAATTAAAATGTGTTTCATCAGGGAAATCTGCAGACTTTGCTGGATTCAGGTCCCCCAGGACTGGAACTAGGGGATGCTGAGATACTAGTGGACGTCCAATTTCCATACATCATGCTGGTTTCATTTTGAACAATTTTGTTTGGGATCAAAAGCAGCAGGCTGAAATCACATATATCCACACAATAGGCACTTTTATCACTATCCAGGACAAGCTTTTGCTTGGTTTGGTGATTCTGAAAAGGTGTTTTACTCTATTTGGCAGAAGTACAAAATGCTTTACAGTGGTGGTAGTGTGGCGGCGTGGGGAATGGGGGGAGTTGAGAACACAATGTAGTGATGTCAGTGTTGTGATAATATGCCAAACTAGGAAGATCAGATCTGCTCACTCCAGTTCAGGAACAATTCATTCAAATGTCTGTCTGTCACTGGTCAGGAAAGGCGATGGCCTGGACATCAATAACAGACTCCGATGGAAAATATACCCGCCTTTGATTAATGATGCAAAAAACAATTTATTATTGTGTTTGATTTTAAATCACTTACACATTGTGAAATGTGAAGGAAAGATGCATTTGCAGTAATGTCACTTTGATAAACTGGTAACATTTCCCCACTATGAGCTTCTGCAGATCTGTGTGAACGTTTGTTTGCTTTTGTTAACCTGCGCCACCCTGTGGTAGAATTTATGAAGTGGACCACGAACTTTGTTCCTGCGATATTAGAAACCACCAGGTCATTAATATGAATACGGATGAGTGTGCAGTACTTTAATAATTGTGAGGGAGAATTTAGTGTAAAAGTAGTTTAATGTAAATCTGTTGCGTAAAATGAAAAGTATAGTAATCGGCATACTTACCTGAAATATGAGCATAAGTCAGTTTATTTTTTTTTACTGGATTATTTATTGAATTTTCAAAACACGCAAATTACTCATATTATTTTTTTAGTGTATATTTACTGTTAGTTATTACTCAGTTCTTTCCTTCCAATGTTCTCTACAGACTGTCCATGTTCCTCTGTAATCTGGAGAGGGGGGGATCTTCCCGGGGACTTTTCCACACGCTGGCACTCTTACTGCAAGCAGGCAGGGTACCTCACACGTCTGAGTGGCTCTCCAGGGCCCCTGACACGATTTCTATCCGGGATCTTTGGTTTCAGCTTCTCTCCAGGCAGAGTAGGAAAGCTTCTCCTGATCTGGACCAATCTTAGAATATCTTCCTCCTTGCTGTGTTTTCCTATTTACCCCCTTTTAGCCTCTAACCTCAACCAGAAGGGATACAGTGGGGCAGGATCCCCGGTGGGGCGACGCATGGACACGATGGGGCAGGAACCCCGGCGGGGCGACGCATGGACACGATGGGGCAGGAACCCCGGCGGGGCGACGCATGGACACGATGGGGCAGGAACCCCGGCAGGGTGACGCATGGACACGATGGGGCAGGAACCCTGGCGGGGCGACGTATGGACACAGTGGGATGATGGGCAGAGGTCAGAAGTCTGCTTTGGGACTGGAGTGGGTCAGTGTGCATGGAACATCAGAGTTAAGCTAAGCCAAGGGTAGAGAATCCACAGATGCTCTCCAGAAAGGGCCGGTTTCAGCTGCAACTCTCTAGTTAGATCACTAACTAGAGGACTGATTGGCTGAAGAGTTCTCACACCTGGGTTAGAACACATGACCTAAAGGTTACCCCAAAAATATGCATAGACACTGGCTCTTTGAGGATGAGATTGGCCACCCCTGCCATTAGCTAATGAGGAAATAAGGAGAGTGGCAGTGAGTATAACCATGAAGAAATGAGGAGGACAGCGCTGATGACTGTGGCGCTAGAGACCACATTACAGAGGATACTGAAACTGGTAATGATGGTTTTGAGGACATTGATTTGGGGGTTAAAAGCAACGAAGGAAAGGACACCAAGCACATTGCATTGTGGGAAATTGAGTGTTAATGAGGTCAGGTGGACAATGTCAGTGAGGATGACTGGGCCAGTAACAGCAGTGAATTAACCACATGAACGTGCTGTAGGTTTTAGCTGCAGGGGTCAGATTCTGGACTGTAACCCAGCAGGAGACAATTGAGGCCCCGGGGGAGGTTTGCATAGGTTTCTGTGCAAGAAGGAAGTGGGAAAAGTAACTGGCATTAAGCAGCTGCCACTCACTAGATCAGCGCCTCTCAACCCGCCCCTCAGAGACCAACAGGCAATCCATGTGTTTATATGCACTGTCTGGCAGGGAGCTGGGAGAGAGCAAAAGCACTGAGCGTCCGCGGGTCCCTGAGGATTGGATTGGGAGACACTACACTAGGTGGCACTGTCCAGACTTTTCCTCTAGATGATTGATGCCGATTGGCTCACAGGAGGGTGGCAGTCTGGATGAAAGGGTGGCTGCACGGTTTCCTGCCAGTAACAGCCGTGGGCTGACAGCCCCGAGAAGCTCCCCTCCTCTCACCTGAGCCATTCCGTCCCGCTCCACAGTCCATTGGAAACTGATTGTCTTCTACCATCACAAAGACACTTGGTTCTGATTGATTGACAGGTTGCAGAGGAAGGGGAGGACCTTGGGACTGGGGTTCGAGCATCGCCTTTCTCTAGTCAGACCTGTCGCTAAGGTACAGAAGAAGAGCATGCGTTTGCTGTCCAGCAGTGGATGGAGGTGACTGCTGCTTGGAGGAGCCAGGTCATCTCTGCTCTGGTGATGTTCAGCAGAAAAGCACATAATAGATTTTATATAAAGAGACAGAGATAAAACGAAACAGAGAAACTGACATCGTACAATAAAATGCCGACTTTAGCCCTCGATGCCACCCCATCCCCCCACCCGCCCACTTTGAATACAGTGCCCCCTACTGTCAGGGTTTGAATACACACAAAAAGAATCTGGAGAGGAACAACCTTAGTATACCAAGAACCTAGACCCCTCCAACTGGTCCAGGTTTCTCCCTGCCAGTCTCTCTGTCCCCTCTCTCTCCATTTCACCACAAATAACAGCTCATTCCTGAAAGATTCTATACACTTACACAATATCCATGCATAAATAAAAAAAGGCAGCGCCCCCCCCCCCAGCTACTCTGAGGAGACGCCCGGGTTTTGTTTTTCCTTTAATAACACCAGGAACACTGGAACACGCACAAGAAACACAGTTTGAACGAAATCTGCACTTTCTTTGGGAGAGAAGAAAAACAAACATGAAGACAAGAAGCAACAGAGATGACTCTGTTCATTTTGGGTTTTCAGCTGCCAGATGCCATCTTTCCCGATCTGGTCACCCTTCCAGCTCACCCTCACGCCCCTCATAAAGGGGCAGCCAACATTCTTCCGGACCCTTCCGGTCCATCCTCCCCCCCGCTTTTTCGTTCTCCACCCTCCACCCATCAAGACTTCGGTCTTTCACAGAAACAATGAGGGAGTCTTTCGTTAAAAAAAAAAACAAAACAAAAACAATATATAAGCAAATAAATAAAATATCACGAGTACATGCTGTCGCGATGAAACAGAACAAAAACTAAACAATTCGGACATGATTTAATCGTAAAAAGTCACAAGATCCAAAACTAACTATTGTTCATAGTACTATCATCTTCATCATCACCATCATCATCATCATCGTTAGTTAATACTGTCATTATTTAAATAACATAAACTTTACACTAAAAGGTTTGAGGTATTTCAGAATTAATTGTCAACACGTGCCTGCCAAGTCCCAGTTTTAGCCTGGGGTGAGTAGTCGGTTGGGAACGACTATGCATATTTGGTTATGAACTGGTCGCTGGAGAGGAAAACAGCGCCATCTGCTGGAGAGGCATTGTGCAACTGATAACGGGGAACACCCTCTGGCCCCGGACTCGCACCGTCCTCACTCCCTATTAGTGTCTCACAAAAATATCTCTGGAAGGAATGTGAGCACGGCCGGGGGCAGAAGACACTCCCGCTGGAGCACGCCGGGTTCTCGCAGGGATCTCTGTGCTGGATGCACACTTTAACGTGCGCGTACAGCCACAGAAACAACATGACAAAGTGCTTTAGTCGAGGAGCAGTGGTTTCCACAAACCCCTCGGCGTCATCTTTGGTTCCGTGTCCCCGATCCCCATGTCTGTCTGTGTGTGGGACAAGTCGGCTCCGCCCGACAGTTCTGTATGTTCCGCGCGTCTGTAATGTGCTTGTCCAGCCGTCGATGTCTGTGTGTGTCCAGTGCAGTCCCACCCGTGGTTGAAAGAGAAAGGCACTCAACTCTTTCTGCATGATGCCCAGGTACTTGCCTCTGGTAACATGCAGTCTGACTGCGCTGTGTGTCCGTCAGTCCGTCTGTGAGATTAGGGCATGGGGACACGTTTTTGGAGTTTTTCTCTTTTTTTTTTGGATTACAGCCCCCAAGGCATCATGGGACTGGCAGGCCAAAGAATTCTTTGGTATCAGTGGCGGTTTCAGAAACCACTCAGCTCGGTGAGGTAGCCACACATCTTCCCGCTGCAAACAAGACATTTTCACAAGTTTTTTTGTTTGATTTTGTTTTCGTTTTCTTTCAAATTAGACTATTTACATGGATTCCCGCCGAAACGAAAACCACAAATTACCTTCCTTGGCTTCAAGACTCACCTCCACTTACAAGTGAAGTGTTCACCTGCCGCCAACCCCCCCCCTCCCCCCACGCAAGAAAAGTGTTCGCACAGCGTGTGAGATTGTCCTCCGTCATGGGTTTGGAAATCCGCAGAGGATGGGCCTCTCCACAGAGGATGGGCCTCGCCACAGAGGATGGGCCCCTCCACAGACGACGGGCCTCTCCGCTCCGTGTGGGCCACAGCAGGGAGATGACACACCATGTCCTCACTGGGGGGGGCCACAACGGAGGTCTCGGAGGAGAGGGGCAGCCTTGTTGCACAACAAGGCTGTTCAGTTAGCAACACCTGTCCGTATTTGTCTTCTCCACATATACATATAATGTCCCATGTCTGTTGTTTGAGTCAGTCACCCTGTCCATGTTATTGTTGGACTATCTTCTGATTTTTCTTCTTGGTTTGACCAACAAAGTGCTTTACATGTAGTATATGCACAACAAAAAAAAAAAAAAACAAGAGTAACAAGGCATAGGTTCTGCTATGCCTGTGGTACGAATTACCCGCATCAGTGTTAGAGAGAATAACAGAGGGAGGAACTGAAAGAAAGCAAGCGAACAGAGCTAATAGCTAGAAAGGTGGTCGTTTATCACTCACCTCCCTCATGTGGTCATCCTCAGTGTGGTTTCCTCATATTTTTCTTCATAGCTTGTCTGTAATTTGAGGTGTTGTGATTGAACTCGCCCGTATGACTTGGCACTAATTGCCTGTCGTGGGAATGGCGCGTGCGGACGGGGCGCCGGAGCGCCACCTTGTGTGACGACCATTTAAGGCAGTTGTCGTTGGCACTCAGTTAAGTTGTTGTATTTTCGTTTTTATATTTGGCCACTGAGCACAGATGTCTCCTGTACACAGGATATCTAATGTATTTTCTTTGGAAAAAAAATTACTTTCATGTGTTCTTTGGTAAACAGCTGTCTGGAAATCCTCTTGGAAAATATCGACATCCCTTTCGGATTCGCAAAAGAAACATGGACTTGGAAAGGCGCACTGACTTAACGCGGTGGATTGGTCTTATTCAAGATTAACAGCCAACACCCAAGACCGCAGGCAGGAAAAGGGGCAGATCAGGGTGTTGATCCCAGGCTTGGGGGGAATACGTGGTCTGCAGGTGCCCCCAAAACACGGACTTCTCGAAACCTGGAGGACAGCACTGGGACAAAATGGGCCATTTCGCTGTGTCCAGGTGGAGAACCCGGGTCAAGTATTGCACGTCACCGTACCGTTAGTCCGCTTCTCCAAGTGCTGCAAAACTTCATTGGACTTCATTTTATTATACGTTGATCTTTATCAGCCGGCGACCTTGCGCATCCCGTCTATTCTTCAGAAGCGTATACTGTTTATAAACGAAGTGTCAAGTGTGTGCTGTCGTTTTGTAATCGCTTTAAACCTAAACCAGTGACACAGGCGCGGGTCAAATAGAGATGAAGCGCGCAGGAAACCGGCAGGATGACCGCCTCGCTTCTTTGCGAAGCCTTCGGTTTGTTGTGCCCTTTAAAAACTATTTAAAATCTGCATTATCATACACCTGTGATGATTGTGCCTAATGTCTCGAAGACGATATTTGTACGCGTGAATAACGCTTGGGGGGCAGTGCGCATGTGCGCAAAAGACGCAGCGCTACTGCCTATAAACCGCAGTTTGGCCAGACACCCGAGTACAAGGAGGTGCCTGCCGAATTTTAGTTGGAACAAAATGTAGCATATCAAATCGTGGTTTATATGTCGGCATCAAATCGTGGTTTTTGCGGTACTGTGTAACCCAGCTGCCGGAGCATACATAAAGATGTACCCTTGAGTTGGCACCCACGGTGAATTGGGTAGTCCCGATGCTCTCAGTCCAGAAAGGCTGCGGCACTTCTCGTTTCGGCTCGGCAGGTGGCACTGTTTGTATAGAACTAACCATTGGCATCTTTTTCCTAACCGTCTCGTCATCGCGCAGGGCACCGACAGCTGTGATGTCTTGGGATTAAACCTCTGATCAGAAAGAGAAACGGATGTTATAAAAAACATACGCCGAGTAGGTTGAGGTTCGTGTTACTCTCCACTGTCATGCACTGATCCATACTGTTTCTGCATTGGTCAGAGCACCTTTTGTTCTGCTGCTTCGGAGAAGTGTGTTCCGGTTGTTGGTTTTACTTCACCTGCAGTCCACCTTCAGTTTGTGGTCTACCTTGATCATTGGTCACATTTTCAATTGTTTTTGGGTACCCTCACATAACAGTGTCACAATGAGTGCCTGACGGTCAAGTGTGTGGGAGCAGTTGGCGATGGGGGGCAGGAGATGGCGGGGGACCATGTTGATGTCAGAAGCAGAGGGTTTGGGCTGAGCCTAAGCGCACGAGGGGGTGTGATCTGCTGATGGTTTTGTTGCATTTGCTTGTTTCCTAACAGTCCATCACTGAGAACTGAGAAACCACAGTGAAGCATGCTGGGAGGTCTCCAGGAACCTGGGCAGGGCTCCGGCCCACGTCCCTGTCACAGCCCCGCCCCCTCCACACCCACCCTCAGGCTTTGGAGAAGGTGGGGGCGGAGGTGCCGGGCTGGGCGGGGCTGGCGCCATGCTCGTCCTGCCAGCGGTCCACGCAGCGACGGCGGGCGTTCATGAAGAAGTTGCTGACGGTGTTGAGTTCCAGGCCCAGCTGCTGGGAGATGGTGAGCTGCATCTCCTTGGAGGGCCGCTTGTTCTCCTTGAAGATGGCGATGAGGGTGCGCCGCTGCAGGTCTGTGAAGACCAGCCGCTGCTTCTTGGGCCCCAGGCTGCGGTCCTTCTGCTGGTCCTGCTCCTTCCGCTTGCACGCTGGGCAGTTTAGGGAATGGAGAGTGTCCGTTAGCCAGTTACAGGGCAAGGCTTATGGTCTGCACCCCACAAGGTACAAGTTAGCCAGTTACAGAGCAAGGCTTAT
>JABFEA020000046.1:14974433-14984853 GCA_019775915.2 Cyphomyrus plagiostoma
CGTGTGGATGATCAGAGAGAGTCTCCACTAACCGTGTGGATGATCAGAGAGAGTCTCCACTAACCGTGTGGATGATCAGAGAGAGTCTCCACTAACCGTGTGGATGATCTGTGAAGAGTCCTAGTCACCATGTACTTTAAAAAGCTGCAGTTTATTCCTAACCAAATTCTTAGTGCTTCTCTGGCCCTGCCCCCCCATCCAGTATGATCACAGTCTGCCTGGCTGCAGACACAGGAGGAGTGCTTACGCCAGGGCTTAAATAATTTGACTGTATTATTTTTAAACAGGCAAGCGGTAGGTCATCTCCATGTGGCTCACGCCTCTCTCCACTCCTTTCTCTCCCATCCTCCCCACTTCCTGTGTAACTCCACACCCCCCCCCCCACTCTAACATTACACAAGCTGGCGCCTTAGAATTAATAAATTGATATTGATGTGTAATCAGCTTGAGGCACGATTGGGAGGGGGGGTTAAATTCTTCTGTAGCACAAGACTGTGAGTGAGTTTTTGCACTCATGAGTGCGTAATTACTGCCTGGACAAGGGGTGGAGGGGGGGGTGAGGTGCCAATCCAGCTGTCAGCGGCACGCCACAGGTGGATCGCACCCGACACCAGCGATCACCCAGAATGGCTGAGGTCATTTCGTGAAGGTGCCATTCTTTTCTTGCCTGAGCACGGTGCGTTCAGACTCCACGTGTCAGACTCCATGGTGATCAGGTCCACGTGATGGTGAGCAAGCCCAGCTCTACATGAGCATCTTCTGTGGACATGGTGTGTCACCCGTACACACAGGAGCTGGGACTCAAAATGGAATCTGATCTCCACTGTAGCTGTTAGCCTTGATATGTCCGTCTACTTCCTTGGTTGTGGTGGATGCTCTGAACGTCTGAGGTGTGCATGTGGTATGTCTTGCAGCACAGGAAGAAGGTCGATATTTTAACAATCTAGGTGAAGAGGCAGTAGGGGTATTTGAGAACCAATCAGTGAAGTACTTTCCCTGCCCTCTAGCCACTACTGACCCCTATCCTTAGATGTGGCCTACAGGTCAAAGGTCACAAGCAAGGGTCAACAGAGATTGGTCAGTGCGCTGGCCAGAGGAGTGTAGCCATGGCAACCCTACTGTCCTGAGAGACAGAGATTGAGAAGGCAATGGACTCTGTGATAACCTTTCCCCCAATATGCTTGATCGGGATTTCTGGGCCAGAGTGCACCCTACTGGAATACAGGAGAATAACATATGTATTTATTTCTAAGACAGCGCGGGAACCAGAAAAGATTTATTGTAGATTATTGTAGAACATTAAAAATTGAACACTTTTAGTTACCTTTTAATATTCAATATCTTTTCGGCGATGACCATTTCTTCTCCTTTCCCCAGCTCTTGTTGGCTTACTCATCGCGGTATTTACGACGCACGCCGCGCAGCAGAAGATTATCTAACTGAACGAAGTTCTGATTTATGAAATAAGGTGTGGCACGTTGCAGAACACTGTCATCGCTTACCTGCCACGCACAAATAGGTGCTACATTTATCACGACGAGTAAAAAAATGACCCAGACGTTTACCCAGACTCTGAGCGCACGTGCCCTCTGTGACGTCATAGCCCTTCCCAGTACAATGTACCTCGCGGATAGAAAGCTGGAATGGCCTCCTCAGTGCTTGTATTATAGTGTACAATATCTACCCATTAGTAAACATACCAGCCTGTTCTATACTAGCTCTCAAAATAACTGTGCCGTTTAGTTTTCCGCGGTGCTCTAATTAGAGTCTCATACCTTATAACATCATGCCATCTAAAGGTCATGTTAGGTACTGCAGCAGATGCGCAGTCGTTTCACTAGACAGGTTGTCTTATTCTCTTACTGTATAAAATTCGTCATATATCAACTGGCAAGAAGCATAATGCATACTCACCTGATTTATCAGCCAGAGTCACCAGGTTTGAGCCGGTCTGTATCGCCTAATGAGATACAAACCGCGATCTGTAGGCCATTTCAGCACCACAAATAAACTATTGGATTTTCCCTAAAACGTGCTGTAATTTGCACAACATATAGTTTGCAATTAATATTCCCCATCACTTTCAAATGTGTTGAATTGCACTAAAATTAGCAGCAGTGCGGTGCACGAATTCCGCAGTTGGATGGAGAGTCGTTTCCTGTGAATATTGATTGTTCGATCTTTCTGGAAATCAATCAGCTAGCGGGTGGATTTCGCACAGCCTGGAGGCTGGGGGGGTGGTGGTAACATTTGAATCACAGTTTGGTTAATTCCTTCTTTCTTTCATGTTTTATTCACAATATTGTGTTTCAAAGTATAATGGTAATCCTCCCGGTGACTTGACCACGACAAAATTTACTTACTACTTTCAATAACTACTAATCAGTTAGCAGTTTATAATTTAGCTATTTACTACCTTGACTTCATATATATATATATATATATATATATATATATATAGAATAAGAATAGTAAAAAATAGTAAATGGATGATACAGCCAATTAAAAATCCATGAAAAACCAAAGAAATTAAGTGATTGCATCAGTGCTACGCTACAGCCTGTCTGCATATGAAAACGAAAGCTTTTGGATATACGGGCGGAATTTACTTTAACGAAGTAAAATGTTCCACTCGAATAATAATAATAACTAAAACAACGATAATAAACATTTTTTTAAAATAAGGTAGATGTGTTTCCGAGTACCGTTAGTTTCTATAGAGAGCTTTTGTGTACTTAATGTACAGCCATCTGTCAGCGGTAACCAAACGCGTGCTCAGAACTGGCACAGACAATGGTGCATAATGATCCGGGAAATTAAAAGTCTGCTTTCACTTTGAATCAAAAAGGAATGCGTTTGTTGAAGTGTGTGTGTATGTGTGTATGGCCATTTTATGTTCTAAGGCACTAAATGACACATTCAAATCATAATTGATTTACATTATGATGCTATTTTTCAATAGTAGTCGTTCAACCTCAGTAATTATAATAACCTGTAAGCTAACTTAATTACTGTTTCATTTAACTACAGTGTTAAGTAATTAGGCTATTAAACGTAATTTCAGCTAGCCTCTAAACTGGGAAAGATAATTCTCAATTACCATCTTTTAAAAATAAGTTTATCGGGTTTAATGCTACGCGTAATGCTTTAAACAGACCTATATACTGACGCTCTTATAGCTCAACGAGTAAAGCATTGCGCTAACAACGCTGTAATCATTGCTCAAATCATAGAGAGCATTCATAAATTATAACCTATAACCTATAGGTCGCTTTGGTTAAAAGCGTCAAATAAGCATAACGATTTCATAGAATTATGAGTATTCTGTATAAAAGTGTTTAAATGACACTATAGGCCTACAAATTGACCGATTTGTCTTGTAGACAATAATATATTAAACTATATAGAGTCAATATAGTAAAAATATACCTTTTATTTGTTTACATTTATTTATTTTTCAGACGATTTTACACACTTGGACGCAGGTACAGTAAGTGATTAGCATTTTAAAAAATGCACGAATAAGGTTATTTACTATAGGGCTACCGCCTCAGTCCCGTAAAATCCTGGTCACCCAGTCATTGACCAAAAGTATTGCACATAGCGTGCAATATTTTCCCGTTGTCCCGGAATGAAATTAGTTTTATTCCAGCAAAATCCAGCGTGTTGCCGGATTCCTGGACGGGTGGCAAACCTATTATTTGCTGTATCCGTGTCTGTGTTATTTCGTGTAATTTCTTTGTTTCCCCTAAAACAGTAGTGCTTCTACTGTTCATTTTTTTAAGAAACTTAAGAAACATTCTACGTTTTTTAAAACAATATTCGGGTTACGAATATGACATAGGCCTACAGGTCAGTTTAACTTAGGTGAGAACAGGAGCTAGGTGAGGGCAAATATGTACATCTCGATAAAAACTGTGAGCTATAGAAAAACTCCTTAGGCTCATAGATCTATATTTTACTTGTATTAATATTATTATTACGAGGGCTGATTGGTATAGTCTAATATTGCATGGCATCTCCGGTAGTGGGGTAAAACGTTTTCTCATGCTTTCGGTAGCCGATTCTTTGCAGTGTAAACGGCCGTAGTTTCAGTTCGGTGTTCGAGGCCCTTAAGCTATGCTGTTCGAGTTACTTATAAAACAGCGTTCAGTAGTGGGTTGCGCGCCAGTCGCTTCCGCAGGATCAGGCACGAAAGAAAAACGTCTCTGTTGCAGCACGACAAAGCCAGGCCGCATTAGGGTGGACAAACGAAGGAAGTTGACAAGGTTTAAAAGAAATACATTTTGCTTTTATTATTTCATACTATCAACCAGCCCTCGTAAGCCTATATCGAAATGATACATTTCGAAAAGTTCTTATTTTTATTAAATATTTTACGGCTAATGAAATGTGACTGTGAGCGGATTAGATGGACGGATGGATGGACGTTTATAGGTTACTGACAGTCACGTTTTCAGGTGTTCTCCGTTATTGCTGAAGTTGGGATATTCACTGATAATGTAAAACATTTGGATTTGCGGGGAAATTAAAGCGCTGTTGATAAAATAATCCAGGCTTTAATCTCACAGTAGTCGACGTATTTGGGAATGGGGGTGATGTTCTTCACTGGGACACCATCGTAATGTAACGTCAGCAGGACCTCGTGAAATGCCCAGTGTACCAAAGCGGTGTAGAAGCAACACGTTACCAGACTACTGATCGCAGTGCTTCATCGGGATCGTATCTCCTATCGCCAACAAAAAATACATTGTTTAAATGTCGCCATTTTTCATCCAATAATGTGTCTTTATATAGCCATACATGTAATTTGGTATACATCGCCACCCTGTGGTATCTATCGTTCTCTTCACGCGTTTCAGGTTTCGCAACTACATCGCATTTTCATTTAAATCATAAAATTAATTTAAATGGAAATGGGATGTAGCTGCTCAACCTGAAAAACACAAATGGAATACATGGGAAGAAAGACTTTTGTTAATCTATATCTACCTATTTGTGTTTTATATATATATATATATATATTTGGACAGTTAATGTCACTGGAGGACACTAAACAGTAGCATCTAACATGTTTTAATTAAGTTTTTTGACAGGTCTCACGGGAAAGAGATCTTAGAAAACCCTTTTATTTTCGTAGCGTGTGCTAGTCAGGGATAACAGGGATAAATAATAACAGTAAGATTGGCAACTGTGCCGAATAATCCGTGGCTACACTGCCACCAGGGGGCGTATTTGGTCTAGAAACGTGAGACCACAAGGAAGGATGAGTTCAGGTGAATTCAGTCATACACCAAACACTTAATATACATTTTTGGAGAAGGGGATGATTAACAATCCTCACCATAATTATTTCTCAGTTTTAATATTTCTACAAGGATTTAAAAAAGTAAAAGTGTCTTAGGTGAGTACTAAAATGGATTACCCAGAAGAGTCTATAGGACTATATTTGAACATTTATCGGTAAAGTTAATTTTGCTAGAAATCACTGCTTGAGAAACAACCGAAAAACGTCGCGTGCACAATGTCTGTATAGCCTTGCATACCCTTATTAAATATGTGAGCTGGTTTATTTTCTTCTCTTGTCCTGTTGGGACACTAAAGTTAAAAAATGAAAAGTTCAAATATAGCCATACAATTAACGCCATGTTAACTATATATAAAGACAGAAAATCCTAGCAACGCTGAAACATGACACCAATCAATTTCATAAAATATGCAGAAAATGCGTATAGAGAGAGATATTCACCCACATAGGAGGTCACAGTAGCACCAAGAGGAAAGACCACCTTTGTGGGGGGAAAAGTTTTGGTGTCATCAGAATTGTCAGGATTCCTGGCTTGGAAATACCCACTTTTTTCGTGTGTTAGCCGCAGGCTGCGAAAAAGCCGGTATTATAGCGGATCTGCGTGATGACCAAGCACCTCCCCGTGCCCTTTAGTTACGGCGGGGCTCCTCCTCTCAGTATCCAACACATGCACAAAGATGGCGTCAATTATGGAAGGTCCTCTGAGCAAGTGGACTAACGTCATGAAGGGCTGGCAGTACCGTTGGTTTGTTTTGGACTACAACGCCGGGCTGCTCTCCTACTACACGGTATGCGCTGTGATCGCGGCTGGTTTGGAGGGAGGCGGGGGAGTGCGGCGATCCTGGAGCTGGGAATCTCAGCAGGCAGAGCAGACGCTGGTCTTACTGGGGCTGGACTCCCGGTGCCAGGGCTCCTGGGGCTATGTGACGGGGATCCCGGCATGTCACAGCCAGTAGACGTGCACCTGGCGAATCGGAGCCGCTTATGAGCAGGTGCACATTGGTGTCCCCACGCAGCACGAATTTCTGTCGCGTTTTAAGGGGCCGGACTAATATGATCGCGTCCGTTTGTTGTTATTTACCAGCAACCGAATGCATTTCTGGGGCTGTCAGCCTCTTTGCTACGGTAATACCCGTATTTACTAGCGGGCTGCATAGTCTGTGTAGCATTTTGGTAGCTGTTTTCTTGCCAATTATGTGCTTGGATTTTTAAAATTGAAACGGCGGATTCGGCAAGCATGAACACATTCTTATTCATCTATATATTTTATATTTCCGCAGTTTCGTATGTAAAAGATGTATGTACTTGTGGTATCTTGGATAAAACGCATTTTGCTCATTGGCTAAGTGGATACTGACATGCGACGGTAATGTCAGCCGCAGGCTGCGCAAAGTTCATCTACAAGTTTCTGCGCTGAGAAAATGGAGAAAATTGAGAATTTCATTTTTATATGTTATACTAAAACAGCTGATACTTATATGCGTAAGTATGTATATAACGCGGGCATGAATGATGAAAATGAATACGCTGTGTGGCGTGTATGATACTGCGGTACAGGTTCCAGGATCTGACGAAATGTGATTATGTCAGGAGAACCGGCTGTTATTTTGATATATTTGCCCTGGCATTCTGCAGACGTGTAAGATGAAAAGTAGTAATTTCCGCCTATTATACAGTTGAACGCAAGGCAGGTAAAAGCAACGAAATTTGTATTTCATAATAGGAATGCTGGTATACATATTAAGAATGACGGCACTTTTTAAAGTTAATTTTTGAGCTGCAAGTGCACCGATAACGCAGTTGTGTGAAAGCAGCGCCCTCTAGTGGCCGTGCTCTTCATTACACAGCGACATACTGCTTAGGGTCTCCTTACTCTGTGTCATGGTCCTTTATAAAAACGTTAAACCAGCGTAAACAGTGTGTGGCTCTTAAATCTACTCAGACGTGCACAACTCTGTCAAATGCTTAAAATATTAACTTATTTAAATGATTAAAACTATAATAGTTAAATTTTTCAACTCTTACTGTTTAAAATGCCCCCTAATAGCGTTCCAGTGGCAAAGTAACTAACAGCGAGTCTGCCGAACGCACATTTTGCCTCCAGCATTGGCATCCAGGGTGTCACTTAATATCTTGCTAAATGAGTTTCTTTTGCTGTTTAGTCCAAGGACAAGATGATGCGTGGATCTAGAAGAGGCTGTGTACGGTTACAGGTGAGGAGCTCTGCTTCTGTCCTGTCACCATTCCATCATGGGACCATCCCTGTGGCGTTTTCCCTTCATATTACCACATAATATTTGCTGCCATTTTCCTGTTTCTTTTCTACTTTCTTTGCTCCCATAATGTGTGCTGGAGGTAATGTGTGTCTCTGTCAGGGAGCTGTAATAGGTATAGATGATGAGGATGACAGCACATTTACCATCACAGTGGACCAGAAGACCTTCCATTTTCAAGGTACAGCTGCCCCCCCCTTGTTTTTTTTTGTTTTTTTTAACCATGTAACATATGCCCCCTATGGAAGAAAGTGGGAATGACAGCTATGTGAAACCATTTTGAAAGCTTGGTGCATAAGCCTCTGGAATCGCCTAGCTCTGAGACTCGAACCCTGAAATCCTGTGCTGCTGATTCTGATGAGCTCGTGGGGTACTCGGGGCTGGGGCGAGGACGGACTTCGGCGGATGCAGAAAGCCGCAGTGCACCCCCACTGCAGCCCCCCCCCAGCTCTCAGGTGTGTGGCGTAGGAGTTACTGGCTGAGTCAGCACTGGGCCACCTAACGGAGGCCTGCGCTTCACACGTCTGCTTTCAGCCCGCGATGCAGACGAGAGAGAGAAGTGGATCCATGCCTTGGAGGGAGCGATCCTCAGGCACGCCTTCCGGCTGCAGGTACGAGGCCTTTTCTCCCACTGGACATTAGCTGCTCGTGTAGCATCTCTAACCTTCCTTCTGCCATCGTGGCTCAGGAGTCAGAGTTGGGCTTCGCTCTCACCGTGGAGGACTTTGACAAGAAGCTGGCGGAGGCTGACGCCTACCTGCAGATTCTCATCGATCAGGCAAAGGTACTTGGGAGTTGTCCTCTGCCTGTGCTGCACCGTGCTGCTCAGTCTGTCTGCACTCCTGCCACTGAGGAGAATCACTGATCACAGCGTTTTATAGTTTAACGGACATTTGCAGGCTCTTGTGTCCATTGCATGCTGGGAATATTCTTATACATTATTAATACAATACAATTACAGCACAATTTTTTGTACATTTTAGATATATTTTTAGTTAGTTCATTTTGATATTTGGTTTTGTTACGATATGTAGTGCATTGTACTATAGTTGTACAAGTCTACATTTAATTAGCACTTCTCACTTGAGTATTTACCATCTTTATGTTGATGCCAACTTGGCTATATTTTCCACACTGCCCCCTGGTGGCCAAGCTTTATTTGGATGACCAATGTTTTCCTGCCTGATCGTTAGCAGCTGCCAGGTTGAAGGGTCCTGCCAGGCCACCGAAACTGTTTAATTTGCAGGAAAGGGCTTGCTGTGGGCTGTGACCTCGGGGAGATTTCAGTGTGATACCCCCCTTACGTCACTTGCACTGTTGTGATGCCGGCCGGTGTATCCCTGACAGATCGGATTTTGCTGCCTTCCTCCTGCAGGTGTTTGATGAGAAAGTGAAGGACTGCAGAGAAGCTGGATTGCATGAGGTAACCAAATGTCCTTGAGGACACCCCCCACCAGGCAGGGAGCAAAGAATTACAGTGCTGAACCCGTTCCCCAGTGGCATTGTAGCGTCTCCTTGGTGTGGCCAATCCTCACATCTGCATCACGATGACTAAACCCATTTTCCATTTTTCTGTTCTTCTCTAACCACAGAAAATTGAAAATCTTAAGCAATCAACCTGTGTAAGTATCACGTTCAGGAAACAGCCGTTCATGGCTGAGCCCTCAAATTATGATGACAATGATGGCGTTGTGTGTTTTTCAGGGAATGATTGAATCCATCAAGCACTGCATTGTACTACTGCAGATTGCCAAGGTAAAGAAATGTGGCTAAAGGTTAAATTGTGCCAGTAGTTCCCGAGTACAAATGCCAGTCGTGTGTAAACAGCAGCAGGTTGGCAGTTCCCCATCGTCACCGGCTTCTCTGACTAGCTGCATCGCTGCTTTGAGAATAGCACTTTCTTTTAAAAATTTGAAGAACCAGAGTAAGTACTGTAATTCCAAAACCAGCGGCCCCATTGACTCCTCGGCTGCCACTAATACTCTGAAAAAACCAGTTTGGCAGAAATCTTGTCTCTCCAGATGTAGGGTTACGTTTTCTCTGCACTCTTGTGTCTCTTACTTCCCTGAGTTTGTAACGCTGGATGTATTGGGAGCCTTTTGTGGCTCCAGTCCAGATGCTCCTCGCTGATAATTACCATCATCTTGTTCTGGATTTCAATGAGCTGCCTGCTGGTTATTAGGAGGTTAACATTCTTGGTTTCTTACCCTGAAACGCATCCCTCTGATCTTTGGTCCTCACTACTTCTTCTGTCTAGCTGTCTTTTAGACTTTCTTTCCCACGCATGCAGTAGGTCGTGGTTACTGCTCAGAATTAGCCCCAACTCGGACTTGTTACTCCCCTCTTACTCTAATCATCCTCTCTGCACGTAGTGACATCTTGAGGGTTGTTTACCAAAACTGGCTCTGTCTCATCTGCTTGTGGACTGAGGTTTTACGGTGGTGTGGTACAGTCTAAGGGTCATTCAGGGTACAGTTCACTACATGTTGTACTTGTATTACTATGTATGTGACAAATAAAGGATCTTGATCTCTGTGGGGCACCAGAGAAGCTGGTTTTGTAAACTGTTGAAATCTACTGAGGATTTAATCTGAGAGCAGGATAATAGAACTACCAAGCTGTTGGATGTTGGTCTTCTTAGTTAAGCGGTATTATTTCTGCGTATGATGTAGCAGGATGTGAGTGTGAATCAGGCGCTGCTTGGGTACTGGTTAAGTAAAGAGCTGGTCAGGTGATATTATTGTTCTGAGGATTCCGGTTAGCCCCTCCTAGAGCCGACACCTTATCGTGGTGGAGGGGTTTGCGTGTTCCAATGATCCCAGGAGCTAAGTTGCCCGGG
>JABFEA020000046.1:15004761-15015784 GCA_019775915.2 Cyphomyrus plagiostoma
CCCCCCCCCCCCCCCCCCCCCCCCCCCCCCCCGCCCCCCCCCCCCCCCCCCCCCCGGCGAAGGAGCGGCAAGCCAGGAATGTGTCAGGCCATGTCCTACATCACGGCATATCGGCGCGGTGGGCTAGGGGCTGTGCTAACTCCCACTCAGAGGGGATCGCCATTACAAAATCACCCAAAAAAAGGTTAAAATCGTCTGAAAGTGGCGGATTTTGTAGGAAGTGTAGACAGTATTGAACAGAAATAACCGTGTGTGTGTGTGTGTGTGTGTGTGTGGCACCGCAGTACATGGTCAGCAGTCAGGAGGGTTCTGCTTTCTCTATTAACCTTCAGCAGACATGAAGCCCCCTTAAATGCAGTCAGGATGACACCAACGGCTGCTCAACAGCTTCACTACTGAAACCCTTCAGGAGCTAAATGCTTTAAACACTTCCAGAAAGCTTTCATTTGCCCCACACTCTGTGCCTTTTATAATTTCTTTGGCCAGACTGACACTGTAACCTTGGATACAGTCCATGTTATTAGAAAACGGTTTAAGCAAATGTTTGGAGGTATTTATTTAACTTTCATCCCCTGTTCACACTGTCCGGTCTGGGTCAGTTTTGCATGTTGGTCCGAAGCCTGAATTCGGGCTATGGAGGACCTAAGAGGAAGAAGGAACTTTGAAAATGTTAACTTGCCACTTAGCAGATTACCCGATGGACTGTAAAATTGGGTGTTAGCTATTGGTGCACGATGAAAACATGTGTTTGCTCAGGGTAATGGGGTCCATCCCAGCTCTGGGGGAGGAGATGGAGTTTTCTATCAAAGTCAGGTGGCCTCAGGGATGTTTGCAGACTCAGTTTTGTTTGCTCTACCAGTTGAAATGATTCAGAAAACATCTGCTGTGAATACGTAACACAGGGTTGCTGTGTCTGTGCTTCACTGTGTGTGTCTGTGCTTCACTGTGTGTTTCTGTGCTTCACTGTGTGTCTGTGATTCACTTTGTGTGTCTGTGATTCACTGTGTGTATCTGTGCTTCACTGTGTGTGTCTCTGCGTCACTGGGTGTGTTTTTGCTCCCTTGACAGTCCGTGCCTCGCTGCTTTTGCCCGTACCCCTTTGTCCATCTGCATCTCACTGCTTTTGTCTATATTTTCTTTTCCTGTGTCTCACTGGTTATCTGTGCTCCCTTGTCTGTGTCTCACTGTGTGTGTCTGTGCTCCCACGTCTGTGTCTGTCTGTGCTTCACTGTATCTCTGTCCCAATGTCTTTGTCTGTGCTCCCCTGTCTGTGTCTCACTATCTGTGTATGTGCTTCACTGTGTGTGTCTGTCTTCATGTGTGCGTCACCATGTTTGTCCCTGTTCTCACTGTCTGAGTGTGCACTTCACTCAGTCTGTCTGTGTCTCACTGTTTCTGTCTGTGCTTCATTGTGTATATCTGTGTCTCACTGTCTATGTATCTGTGCTCCCTCATCTGTGTCTGTGTTTCATTGTGTATCTGTGTCTCATTGCCTGTGTCTGTGCTTCAGTGTCGATATGTGTGCTTCACTGCTTGTGTTTGTGTCCCAGTGTCTGTATGTGTGCTTCACTGCATGTGTCTCAGTGTCTGTATGTGTGCTTCACTGCGTGTGTCTGTGTCTCAGTGTGTGTATGTGTGCTTCACTGCGTGTGTCTGTGTCTCAGTGTCTGTATGTGTGCTTCACTGCGTGTGTCTGTGTCTCAGTGTCTGTATGTGTGCTTCACTGCATGTGTCTGTGTCTCAGCGTCTGTGTCTGTGCTTCATTGTGTATGACTGTTTCTCCCTATCAATGTCTATGCCATCTTGTCTACTTCCGTGCTGTACTGTTTGCAATAAAGGCCCAGGGTGGTCAGACCCCCCCTCCCCCCGCCTGCTGTGATTTCAGGAATGCGTACCAAGACAGCCGTTACTGGACTGCTGGCGAATCCCAGGAGGAAGTGAACAGCTGGAGGGCCATGCTGATCTGCACGGGGCTGTGCCCTCAGAAAGCCTCCCCAGGTCCGCCTGCCCCCCCATTCGGTGGGTATGGAGACTCATGCTTCATTTTGTAAAGCACTTTTTTCCAGTTATCTTCGCCACTCGGCTGTGTCGCCGTGATGAACACAGGGGCTTCTCATTGTTTATAATCAGCACGCCCACCCAACACAGCCCCACACACATCATAAAGGGGGCTGGTATCATCTTCAGGCTCAGGACCTGCCTTAGCCCTCCCCCCCTTCTCTGTCTCCCCCCTCCGAGTTCTCCATACGACAAATTCAAATGGCATTTTTTTCTGCTTTGCCAAGTTTCACCTAAAGCTGTAGCAGACATTTTTGTCCTGGACATATCTTTATCATCTGTGAGACAGGACACATTTTGCTCTTTGTCTCCCTGACACCATTCTGTCTCCGGGTTTTTGCGGCCTCCGCCAGGTGAAGGGAGGATCAGAACTGTACTCCTTACCACTCCTCTTCCCCAGACCTGCAGTTGGAATGACAGGTACAGAATCGGGTACCTCACTGGCTTTGCCATCATCTCCTCTTGATCACTGTTACAAGCCTCACACCCTGAAGGGGGCGCTGTTCACCCTTAGTGACTTCACACTGTCTCTGCCACCCCCAATGGACAGCTGCTACATGGACCCAGTGCAGGTAATTAACTACCTCGGCAGAAAACATTTACAAAATAACTTTTTTTGTGTTCCTGACTATTGTCAAGGGAAGAAAAGGGATTTTTTGCTGATATCTTCAGTATTTATTATTTCCAGATTACATCTGATTCAGCACTCAGCATATATATTTATACATATAAAATATGAGTGTGCATGGTTTTCTTGTCAAAATGCCTTCATCCATATCCAGAGAAAGTACCTTGTTTAATTATAAGGCAGCTGTTTTGGGGTTTGCACATGCACTTCAATGTCCACCTACTTAAGCATCACACCACCTGCTGGTACAAACAGGTATTGCACATAGAAAGATTTGCTAAACACATCCACATTCCCCTGCTTCTTTCCCTTGTCAATAGCACTGCCAATACACTCTTGCCCCCTTGGGTGCCCGGTCTTCCCTCCCAGGATCCAGGTGAGCATGTGGAGAAAAACAACTAAAATCCCCACAACTGGATGTACATACTAGCGGAGCACAAATTCCACTTCTCCATATACATTATATGGAAAATACTGGAAATCGAAACTTTTACATTAATTGAGGTGATGCTTTTATGCAAAGCGACGTACAATTGAGAGGGTCAGGACAGGTGGTCCCTAGAGCAGCTGGGGGTCAGGACCTTGCTCAGGGTCCAATAGAGAAATCACTCCACTGACCACTGGGTTTAAATCTGTGAATTTGAACCCCCCCCCCCCAAAAAAAATAAAAATAAATAAATAATAATAATTGTGGTTTTAACCCCCTGGTCAGTCTACCAGTAATCTACCGAGATGGACCTACTCCGGACACCCCACAAAAAGTATTTCTGGCTCAGGGCTTCCCGCTGAGCCGCACATGGTAAAAAAGGGCGATAATTTTCTTTGAATTTGTGTCAGCATCTTACTTCGATTAAACGGATTAAAGAGTGAAATGGTGAAACGCACTTTATTAATTGGATTCTCGGGCTACATTTCCAGAAATCAGTCCTGATAGGTACGTCAGTGGCGTGATTCTTCAACCTTGGAAATGCACCTTAGGGTGTTTGGACTTGCCGAGCATGAGCATTTAGATCCCGCTAAAATAATAACAGAGTTCTAATAAGCAGAGCTCAGTCCTGGTGGTTTGCGCTGCGAACACGTCTGTCTGGCTTTTCCCCCCTCGCACTCAGATTGGAGCCGGCAGAGAGGGGCTGACTCCTGATGTTTTTGAAACATGCAGCCACACATTCCTGTGGGCTGCCGGCTCGGGGGCGACGGCGGTAACCAGACCTGGGTGGGTTCCCTAAGCCCCGCCCACACGTGTCGTCCCTCCTCCCCCACGCGTCAGGCCGTTAAGGTCTCCGCATCTCCCTGACTTTGTGTTCTCTGCGTCTGTACATCGTTAACGGCTAATTAACTCCACATGAACGGCCCCATGATGACATCAGTGTCCCACATGATTTTTCCTAGAAGTATGCTAAGCTGACCAACCCCCCCCCCCCACGTCCACAAGGAGCTTCTTTTCTTTTTTTCACCATCCCTCTCTCCACCTCAAGCCATCCTCTTCTCCTCCCATGATATAACACAGCTTCATACCTTTCCTTACATTAACATTGAACATTTTTCTCTTTTTTACCCAGAATGCACCCCTAAACCACATCCCTCTCCCTCACTAAACTCCCATTCCTAAATTCCCATTCTTTTCCATTCTCTCCCCCTGCCAGGTTTACCCACTGTCCCACTTTTGTGCTCCCCTCCCCACACACTCCTCCTCTTCCCAGCCAGCCCACTCTGACCTACCCAGGGCCCCACCGCACCCCCAAGTCGCCCCCGCAAGCCCCATTGCCAATGTGCTGCCCCCACTGTACTTTTAACTGGATACCAGTTTCTGCTTGGGGAGGTCATGTGACCTAAAGATGTCATGCCCAAACTCTTAAATAATACGAACACCCAGAAGCCGCTGCTGCTTATTCATATTGCTGAGTGTGTGTGTGTGTGTGTGTGAGTGTGTGTGTGTGAGTGTGTTTGTGTGTGTGTGTGTGAGTGTGTGTGTGAGTGTGTGTGTGTGTGTGGCTTATGCTGCATTGACAACTGGCTCCGACTGTGTTTTTTATGAGCCGATGTAAAGTACAGCAGTGACATGGACCAGAGCCACATGGCAACCAAACGGATGAATCAGGACAGGGGTGAGAGCATCACAGGAGTAAAAAGGAGGGGGCTGGATTAACTGAGAAAGAGTGAACTAAAATAATATTTTCAATGTGGGTGACGAGGCAGGGCCCAGAACACATATGACTGTATTGGTCCAAAGTCAACTCTCTAGCCTGGGGTACTGGGGATGTAACAAAGTCAACAGACCTGATTTATACCAGTCAGCAGGTGGGACCAGATGCAACATATTAATTCAGAAAACTGTGGTCACATGACCCTCATCTCACAGGGAGTCAAACCCCAGGGTGTAGGGGAGGTATCGACTCTTGTCACTATGGCAACATAAGTTCCGGGATCACCATGCCAATATGTTCCACTATATACCACGTGTTGTTGGAGTTGTCCTCACTTAGAACAGGACGGTCTGGCCCTCCTCAGTCCCATCAGCCTCTCCTCCATCCAGTCTATAGACTGTAGGTATGCAAAAGCCAGTCCATGACATATCTGATTAAAGGCTTTCTTGACTCTGTTTGACTGCAGTGAGTCATGAAGTTCCACTCATGAATAATGAAACCAAAAGATTATAAACAGCATTCCTGAACTGATGACCCTTCTCTATAGTGTATCTCAGAAATACAACATCCACTGAAACATCTGTCCCCAGAAACCTTCTTAAGGAATTAATGTATGAGATCTACATTTATACATATCCATTTTGTAGTCCTCCAAATCAAGACAAAGGGAGATCCAGAAACTATTTAATCAAGATGGTCGAGGGTTTGATCCCGCCTCCAGGGTGTGTATGCACGTGCGTGTGGAAATGATTCCTTCCTCCAGGCCAGAGACATGTATTTAAAGATATTTGGTTGCACTAAATTTCCCTCGGTTTGTGTTTACGCGTCCTGTGATAGACTGGCATTTTCAAAGGTCTTGCGCGACTACATGCTTTGCAGGATACAAGTGGTACGGTTGTGAGCCAGTAGATGGAGCCATTGAGTTTCAAACTGCTGCCATTGTCTGATAAAATACCTTCAGATCAGCATGCATAAAAATATTGAATCATTTGATAACAACGCGCTTCTGGAAACACAAGATTAAACTGCCGCGCATTATTACTACTATAAATTACCTTTCCTTGTAGATGCTATGCATGAACGGCGCTTAAGGACCTGGGTTCAAGTTTGTATTGTGGAAAACAATATTTCCGTAGATAAAACATTAAAGATCAGTTTATCTTACGACAGTAGAATTACAAAAGAAAGTTCTACAAATTTACAGCGTTTTATTATAAAATATTAAATATTACAAACACATGTTCTTATTTCAAATACATTCGGTAACAGAATTAAAACTCTTTGGGCCGGTTTCCCGAACAAGGATTAAAACTAGTTTTGGACTAAAATGCCGTTTCAATGGCGTTTCACCATTGTAACTCAAAGCTAATCTAGGTTTAGCCTTAATCCTTGACTGGGAAACTGGCCCTTTACGTTTAATTTAAATGAAGTATAGGAATGGGGCAAACAGTTACAGTCATTGAGAAAAGTAGTGAAAGATGAAAACAGAATGTAAACCAAACTAAAAATAATACCAGATATTATAGGTTCCAAGGTAAAGTACAATATATACTGTATATTAAATACTGTATATCATATTTCCCTCATTGCTCAGTTCGCAGAATTAAAAAAAACTAAAGATGGTAGCAAAAGTATGAGAAATATTTAATTCCATTAGTTTGATGAACGTTTTTTCATCAGGGACCTCATGAGTATAGGACCTGTGAAATCACCCTAGACATCAACAAAGAGATGGAAGGGACAGTTCTGTGTTACCGAAAGGAAAGACGGTTCGCCTAATTAAGACTCTGTATGAGCCAGGATGAATTCTAAGACCTTTTCTACAGCACATAACTCAAGTGTCTCCACTTGGAGGACGTGAATTATTAATAGATGTTGAGTGTTTAATAAATTAGCCCTTGCGATCGCCACAGCTTTGCCAGCATTGGCCATTAACCCCCTTAAGACAATTAAACTTGCACGAGAAAATGTGGCAGAAGCTGCAAGAATACAATATAAACACATCCGTACCAACGCCCATCTAGACAAGATCTCTAACTTAAGTATTTTGCAAAGCCAAGCCCCTTTTTACCTGCCGCCCACCGTAACCATATTCAAAGTGGTAAAAATAATAATAGAAAAAAACAATCACTGACTATTGCTTTCCAATTTTCCGAAAAACAAAAGTGGAAATACATTTATTACGATACATTTGATTGTGAGAATACCCATGCTGTATAAGATGCTCTATTAAGATCTATACATACATTCAATAAATGAAGGAATTTGTATATTGTTTTATTGATATTTATAGAGTTTTTGGGACCACATAGTCCGCAGTCTCACAGAGACTGGGCATAACTCTGTAACCATACAACGTGGCTGTATATTATTTCGCAGCAGTTTAACTTACTTCAGCCGCTCAATGTCAAAAGTTCCAGCTCATCGCTGGCAAGCTCTGCGGTGGGCGGGAACATTGGTAATTACGTACGCAAGGCGGAAGTGTCGGAGGCTTTCTATTGGGCGACGAGAGGACGCACTCGACGACAGACATCGGAATCGAGTGCAGAGCGGACCTGCATATCAGATCGATGCTGCCTGTAGCGTATTTTTGAGCTTGGTAGCTTAGCTCGCTAGCTTATGCGCTAGCTGTTTCTGGGATAGGGGGATTTGTTTTCTAATTTCGCCAGGCGCTCAAAGTGGCTCGTCGCAGACCATTATACGGTGGGATTATTTATCGCCCAGCGCGCAGTGAAATAAGCGAAAACAGCGAGAATGTTGGTCCCATGTGGAAGATGATGAAGAGGCGGTTGGGCGCTGTGCTACTGTGCCTGATTGTAGTTTGTGTATGTGGGTAAGTAATGGATCCTGTTATTTTTATAAATGGCTGTACCCAATGAGCGGAATGACTGATGTGTATCAAATGTCAACGCACTTGGTCGTTAATCTTTTGACTCATTTGTTGATGGGTTGATGGATGGCTGGTTGGATGGAGGGGCAGAGAGCAGTCAGGTGATAGATGGCCAGACAGACCACGACAATTCTCCCACTGTCCCTGGGCACTTTCTTCTGCTCTAGTTGGTAACACTTTGGTCATAATTCAAGGACTTGAGATATAATTTCATGTGATGCATGTTCATGTGAAGCCCTATCTGGTTACTCGATGGCCATATTGTTCTGGTTAATGTGCACTGATGTCTTTTCGGTATTAAATTTATTCATCCCATACATTCTCGTGAACGAAGCAGCTCGTATTACTCTTGTCATTATTGCCTTAAGTATGTGGCACTGAATAGAGCAATGACATAAATGCTCAGTAATTTCTCACCTTTCACTTGGAGTGTGTACTATTAGATGTACAGTTACGTCTTTTGTGCGTCGCTGTGTGATGAAGACGTACATTAAGTCTTACATTAAGGTACATTAAACCTTAAATTTGGATGTGACATTTGTACAACACCTTTATTGTGTGACTGAAGTGGTGTCCTGTGCGTGTTTTGTGCGATAATCTGGATTACATTTGGTGTGTTGAATGGTTTGCTGTGTTTACGTAGCAGGACCTTTGGGTGATTCCAGTGCATAATAATTTTAAAGGCAGCCTTTCTGGTTCTACCGGAAAATGCTACGTAGAAAAACAAACGTGCTCAGGTGGGATGTTTAGATGTCACCCGAAATAATTATTGGTAAATGGGAAACCTGCCCTCTGGCACGATCGTTATAGCAGCAGGGTACTGGGGGCAGGTAGACTGTCAACCGGCATCAGACAAAATAAAAGGCTCGTATCCAAATGAAAGTCACGACATCGGTTATAGGACAGAGCACAAAGAAGAATTGCATGCATGTTTATTGTTCTTTTTTCTGTGGGCTTCTGTTACTGCTAATAGACCTGGGACAATTCACCAGGTGTTTTGTGACGTATCATGATCATTTTCTGCTTCTGGGGTTGTGCTGAAGGGCTGAGCTGCCCTGGGGGGTTTCTGCCCCCGAGGCGACCTCGGCCTGGATGCTGACGAAAGCTAGGTTTACTCTCGCCTCCAGGGTTGTTTTTCCTTACCGTCCTCTCCCCGGCTATGGGTAGTTTGTTCAATAAAACTGCAGAAACGAGATCTCAACACACGCGCGCTCGTGTCCACTCATCCTGTAGACCTGTGTGACGCTCTGCTCCTTGCTGTTGTGCGAATCCGCTTCTGCTGCCTGCTTCCTGTTTAGCACCGCGGTTTGTCCGCAGAGATTAGCGTAGAAAAATGTGACGGAGGATCCTTGACTCACTTTGACGTTGCTGTAACTTTGTCATCAAGTTCACCCACAACTGCCCCGGCTCTGCCTCAGAGCTGTCAGCCCTTAGCAAAAGTGATTGCTGCTTTATTTTATGGTTTGAGGGGCAGAGTGTTGTGTGTAGCTGGTCCATGTACACACTCTTCCTGAGCTGACCTCCTTTCACTGTCTGTCTCCTGAGACACCAGACTTTTATAAATACTGAGCAAGCGAGTCAGGATCTCTCTGTATGGTGATAATTGAGTTTGAACTCTGCCATCAGTCATGCAAAATATGGTGTTTGAGGGCGGGTCAGGGCAGTGAAATTTGTTGTACACAAAGTCATATGATTTAAATGTCAGGTCTGTCTTCCCTGGTATCTGTATCCTTTTACGATGGTTACAGGCTCTGGTCTGTTTGGCTGACCTTGTCAATCTGATGCAGTGTCTACCTGCTTCTTGGCGTGGGGGCTGGCTTGATTGAAAACATCTTGATCGCACAAAATCAACATGTAGGCACATATGGTCACGTGGGAGCTGAGAAAGAGACCATTTGTTCCTCAGCTGGCTCTGTGAAATCCTGTTATAAACACTTCTTTCCCTTAGGGCTTTTTTTTTTTTTAATGAGAACCAAGATCATTCTGGAGTTTATTTGAAGCAGCATCTTGTTATACAAAGAGCCTTTTATCTTATCTGCCTGCTCTGAGGAGAGGGATGGGAGAGATGAAACGTATTTTAATTTCTCGATTTAATCTAGTCATGCTGATTTTTCCGTCCGGTGCTGTGACATGGGGCGTGGATAGAAATTCACTCATGACGTCCAGGGTCTTGGAGGAAAGCACTTGTGTTCTTCCCTGGCAGATAGGGGGCGTGCTGGATGGGGTAGCAGTCCATTGCAGCACAACTGCATGCCTTTGGCCTGCAAACTCCATGCACTGTGCGTGGGGGTCCACTGAGCCACTTGCAGCACACAACATGCAACATACTGAAAAATCACTCTGAGAGAGAGCGGCACAGTAACTGCCTCGTGTTTCCATTTTTATTTCCATTTATAACTGTCTGCATCTGAATGCATCCCAAGGAGTATTTTTAACATTCAGCCCTGGAATTTCCTTGGTTAAATGAGAAACAGGTGTGGGTCTGTGCCTCTGTGTGTGTCTGTCTGTATGTGTGTGTGTGTGCATGTGTCTGTCAGTCTGTATCTATCTGTCTGTATCTGTCTGTCTGTATCTGAGTGCGTCTGTCTCTGTCTTTATGCTGCTTCACATCAGTAACATAATTCACATTCACTCTCAGATTTCACATAGGATCAGCATTCAACTCTGAATGGATATGCATTTTTAAACTAGCATTCTCCATTCATAGAGTGTAATAAAACACACAATTAGTGCTGAATATGAACCCCCAGCTAATAAATAGCAGGTCTCTACTGATTCGGGCTGTTTGGTGGATATCTATGTTTTTACCCAGCAGCCCCGGTGGTGGCGGAGGGGGGGGGTGCATGCTGTATGCTGCAGTCTCTGCTGTTGGAATCAGAGGACGTCTTTAAAAAATGATAAAATGAAGATGGCCTACTTAATGAAAACAGAGTTTCATTTGCAAAAATACTTTCTTCATATCTTTCTTTTTCTTTAATATATTCCACATTTGAAAATTGATCAGTTTGAGTGAGACGACTGGGGTTCCTGATAAATGTGAATGTTCCGGTGAAGGCGTGTGGTTCCCAGTTTGAGGAGCAGAGCTGATGCCGTTTTTGCTTAGAGCAGTGTAGGGTACAGCAGTGATATGACATAATGTTTTGACCAGTTATGCTTCTTAAATACTCGCATTGTTAATTTGATCAGATTCATGCATCTATGTGTTACTTGTTTTTATGTATAGTTGTCCATCCATCCATTATCCAAACCGCTTATCCTATTGGGTCGCGGGGGGTCCGGAGCCTATCCCGGAAGCAACGGGCA
>JABFEA020000046.1:15031858-15042045 GCA_019775915.2 Cyphomyrus plagiostoma
CACCCCCCCCCCCCCCACCCCTCCCCCCCCTGCCCCCCCCCCTCCCCCCCCCCCCCCCCCCCCCGCCCCGCGCGGCGGGGCCGCCCCCCCCGTCTCAGAGAACCTTCCGCCCACCAGCTGCAGCTCACCCTCACTATCACCCATAAGATCTGATCCTGCCTGCAGCTTCCACTCCAGTATCAGCTACCACAGCGCCATCCCCCCCCGCTTCCAAATACAGGCCCCCTCTGACCAGTTTTATAGGGACACGGCAACTGACAGCCCTGGGTAAATAGAAACCTCCAGTGCCGAATACCGCCTTTAGGCTGCACAGCCGGCTCTAGTGGGACCTACAACCTCATGGTCAGACACATACGCCATATCTTCCTTATAACGCTGAAAATGGAACAGAATACTGAAGCCAACGTACAAATTTTAGGCGGTTAGATAATCTACACGATTAGTAATTCACGACGCCGCAGAGGGAGACGGACACCTTTAAAGCGCTATAGCCGCTTTCACAGCTGTAAGCAGTTATATTCAGAATGAAGCTGCGTTAGATGGTGCTGGACGGTGTGGAATTAGCTGGAAACCTGCTGATCTCCACTAAAACACCAGACAAACCAGAGAGAACGGCTGCCGGGGGCGTTTTCCCAACAGCCAGACCGCGAAAAGACCGGCAAGCCGTGTCTGCGGAGCGCTGCGGAGGCAGCGCCGCTAATGAGGGAAGCTGTAAATACGCCACGGGACCGGCGCCGCTGGCTGCTGACGGCGGGGACCGGGCGGGGGGGGCAGGAATCGCGGAGTCAGCAGGCTGCGGCATTGGCGGCCGGCTTCCCCTTCACTGAACCTGGAACTCCTTTTCTGACCACAGGCGTCTGGGTGCCGGGAGACGCTGGGCTCCGAAACGCAATTTCACACTCAGGACGCAGGCTAACCCTGAGCTGCAAATCAAACAGTGCAAGGACGCTTTCAAGAGCCCCTGTCAATCAGGGGACCTAAAAATTTTGGGAAAAAAATTGGATTGGTCTGGACTGGGGGCCCCCAAATCTCTAGCAGCGCCCCTGCATAGCTGTATATGCAAACTGCCGCTGCATCGACACTGACACGCTCTTCCAATTACACACGTTAGGCCTAATCGCAGCCACCAGCATGCAGCTACAAAGAGAAGTAGCGGACATTGTCCACTGACATCCCATAAACACACGAAAGCCAGGCACGGGTCATGGTAGTGTACCCGTATGAAGAGAGGAGGGGAGAGACTCAGTCATACATAATCACCACACGGGTTAAACAAACTGGTGAAACGATTGGCTTCTCACTTCGATCTGTATTTAAAAGCATAAAAATCAAAGAAGGCAAGGAAAACGCACTGAAAACACAAACCAGGAAAGAAGCACAATTTCTCTGGATAATCGGACACAGCCTGCCCTTGCAGTGACGTAAGGCCTACAGGAAAATGTAAATATAGTTGACACTATATAGGTCTGTAATGTGCTCAACAAAATATACTTATAACCAAACTGTTTGACATTCTGTGACAATGTTCTTAGGTTCAGCAATCTTCCTGCATGCATTCCTGGTCAGATGTTGTGAGGTAAGGTACTGTATAGGCTACATATTTTCTGTGCATTTAACCGAACCTGGGTTACCAAACCTCTCAACTCACTTAATATTGTCACCTAAACAGGCCCCTGAAATCGCCATCTGTTATTCTTGTCACAGTGCAAGTCGTCGGTCCAAGGTCAGTAATTTACAATGGCAGCACACTAGCTGTGACATTCATAGTCTTCGCGCAGCAAAAACAAGCAGTTAAAAGGTTAAAATGCGTGTGGAAGGGGGGGGGGGGATCACGAGAATCAGGATAAGACGTTATTCGTCACAGGGGTTTTTCCATTATAAACCTCATAAGGAAGGATAATCTTCGGAAATTAAACAGGCTACTAGGCTTAAATATCAGAATACTTTCCAAGGCAGGAAATTCAGTCTCACTGCATTTATCCATTACATTAGATTTACAGTTACGCAAAAGGCAAATATGTTGCACATTCAACGCGAATTTTGTATGCGACTGAATTCGACATGCACTTTCCCCCCAGGGTTTTGCTGGTGTAAGGTAACGGCGGGCGGCTAAAAGGCCTAATTAAAGGATGAAAACTGCTAATTGTCTTCATTCACACAATAATTCCTTCACTACGAACATTTTAGGTCTAATTATACATCATCCCATTAGAGGGATATGCGCGTTAGCCCAGTCTATCTGAAGACAAATAAAATATGTGCATGGAAAAAGAGTTGAAAACAATGTAATCATATCAAGCAAATATGCCTTTTTTTCATCAAAAGCTACTTTATACAGATTAGTGTGAAATGGCTCGCGGCCGTTTACCGATCGCTTTCATTTAGGGCTGCCCACAATCTGCTGAGATCTCTGCTTCGGGCACTTTGCGGACCTGAATGTGCCATGCAGGCACAGGATCACGAGGAACGCCCTTCAATACTTCCCATGTCATACAAAACAGATAACCTACTTTTGATCAGTTTAATCTATGACCGGCCAGAGACGGTCACACTATGTAAGGGTCTTTCTGAAAAGCTGATTGCGAAGGTGTTCGGCGTAGGCCGATGTACAGAAAGTTTAACGTGTTAATGAATAAATTTACAAAACGATTGATTAGCAGTTACACACGCACATCTCAATATAGATTAGATAGGCCAGATAGATAAATACTTTATTGATCCCGAAGGAAATGTATATCGCGTTATATACATAAATAAACATATACGAACAATGATCAAGGATACATGTCACTGACTAAACAGCAGTATTATATACCTACTTAATTTCTACCGACTCGGTGGGTTGCATGAACGGTTACTCTCGTTCTTGATTCGAGTGCGAACTTCATGGGTTATTATAGGGAGGGGTAATTTATACGGAGCACTACAGCCTCATCAATCCTTTGCATAGATTTAATTACATTATATTTGCAATATTTGGCCGTAAAATTTAATAGCGCCAATACTATACGTAACATGGGGGGATCACGTCCGAACAGGCAATTAGCAGTTATTAAAGGTAGCAGATGGGCATAAAAATATATGTAGCCCTTATCTAAGTTCAGTGCGTGAGTAAAGACTCCAAGCAGACATAGCTAGGAGTTCAAAACACCGGCTTTCACCCGAAGTAAAACACTCCTTACGTATGTATACGTTTCCACTAAAAACACCAACTATACTACTCATAGATGGAAACATGCAGGTTTGAAACTTAGCTGTCAAATAAGCGACATCGTACCGTAACAGGAACAGAGTACGCACACCTGAGTGCAAGAGCGCTCGATAGCTGCCACTTTAAATAAATATCTCCCGGATCATTATAGAAGTCAAATACTCCACCATTACATAATAACTCCTACTGCTTGCACAATTAGCCACACGACTTTCCAGTTTTGTTGCACTGTATATGAATTATGCTATTAGGTTAGCTGATGGAGTTATAGCAATGTTTTAACCGCAAATACATACGAGACACCAGAAGCATGAAGCAGGCGAGCAGAGACGTGGATCCAGACTAGTAAATTAAGAAAGCAAGAGGTCGAAACATCGTTACTAAAGGGACCTCTCACATATAAAGGGAAGAAAAATAAACATTTTTACCATGTCTTGCTTTAAATTCTTTATTTTGTCAGCGAGTGCCTCGGTCTTGGGGTCGTGGCCTCGGTCGTTTCTTTCCGCGGTACTTAACTTGCGCTCCCCGAGGTGTAGAGCGTCTTCCCGCATCCATTTCATCAGCGCTTCGGGCGCCTTTCTTCCGACTTTCATATCGAGATCTTTTAGATCTAACAGGGGCTCACCGGCATTAACCTCCTCCATTATACCCCCGTGCTGATATATATATCCTGATAATCAGCCTAAGCAGACTCTAAAGTACACATTTATTGTAAGAAATCCTTAATCTCTCTACTATAGCGTTGCTCAGTTCCTCAAAACAAACAGAAGAATGTGCAAAAATAGGAAATTCCCCGTTATATAAATACATGTACAAGAACAGATTTCTCGGTGCTGATAATAACAGCTACCTGCCGCACAGAATAAATCGCACATATCTGAGATCCACATGCTATAAATAGTTTTATCCATGACCGCATTCCAAGGGATCAAACCACGGAAGATGGCTCTCAATAAACAATGACAGATCACACCTGGGTAAGAGCAGTCAGCCCCCGACAACACGAAACGCATTTCTTAACTACCGTAAGTTCAGCAGTAAAACGCCCGTAACCGTAATCCACAGACGAACCGCAGCTCGCGTAAACTCAAAATAACACCGGACCGCTAGGAGGCGCTAGGAATGCCATTAATGGCCCTCGGCTCCTGAATGATAAAACTAAATTCGTGAGCCTCCCTAAATTATGTAATACGTTTTTCCCTTTTGCACTACTCTGAATTATCTTGTACTCATGGGTCCGTAAAGGTCCCTTCAGCCCCTTTAACTTCGCGTCTACTATAACACCGAAGTGACAATTTCAGGTCCAGAAAGTAAAAATCCGGACCATGATTTACTTTTAACCAACCAGTTGACATAAAGACACAGTCACAGAGTACTCAGCTGGTTGGTTGAAACAAAATCTTGGTCTGCTATAATAGCATCGTTCAACGACAGCAGTAACGCTGGAAAAAGCTATGCAAACTAAACGTGTTTATCAACGAACTGAAATAAGTGTAGTACAAGGTGAGGAATCACCGAGGAAGGTACTTGATTTCAATACAGGCCCCGCACATTGGACAATTTAAAGACCCTCCATCTATCATGCTTCACCGAGTCATTTGGAGACACTAATTTGCTGAATTGCAAGCCTTTGGACTGGAGATAAAAATCTGTGTATCCAGAGAAATCCACTATAACACAGGAAAGCACGTAAACCCCCCACACATAGATTGGGACTAAGATTCGAAAACACAAATCTGGAGATGCGAGCCACATATTTAAAGTATTTCCTTACTCGAGCCATTATCCTACCGACCGGAATATCAGAAAAGTGACAGAAAGGTCCTAGAAGGACCTCTGGTGGTGGTGGGGAGGGATTAAATCCAATTTTAGTTGCACGGAACGCATCGGCTGAACTGGAAGATGATTATATGCGTCCAGGTATCGGTAAGCAAGCAGTTTATGATTTCGTTAATTCATTTATATTGAAAACATTTCAGTAGCACAGGGGGTCTGGCTGTTAGCTAGCTTACATCTGTTTTCCAAGAAAACTATCTTGGAAAACTATCGTAATTAACTGCAATGTCACAGAATGCAACATAGGTATTTATTCTGATACAAAACCAAGATGCTCGACCAAAAACTCCAAAAATATGGTGAAGTGTCTTTGGAAAAACTTGAAGGGACCAAAGATAAGACGTATGTCACATACAAAGCTCAGTTTCTGGGACAAAGTTTGAGTGCATACAGTGAGCATCAAGTCACCTCCCTGGAATAAGGAAAAGGTGAGACTTGTACTGTAAGGCTTGATCGGTAGATAATGGGCGTGCCACAGGCCATGAGATTACCCACTGAGCAAAGATACGTCTGAACAACGTCTTTGTCATACGTAGAAAAGACGTCCTCTGAGGAGCCAGAATGAAAGTTTTTATGACGTATTTTTACGACGTCTTCTGAACGTCGAATGAAGACGTCCGCTGGACCGCTGTACAAGGTTTCAAATGAGTTCAAATGCGGTCATCATGGACGTCTTTTCAACGTCTTATAATATGAAAAGCAGACTAATTTCAGACATCATGTATATCGTGCGTCTTGGCTACATTCATGTATAAACGAACACCATGCTTTCTATTAAAACTTTAACTTAAATATCGTATTGCGGCGACGGGCAGACCAAAACATTGCGGGAGCAGAAAGACACGGAGAATCCACTGCCGGGGAAACACGCTCTTAACAACATCAGGCACCCAACAATTACATTTAAGAAACACGGTGGGAGATTTATGTAAGCTAATTACTGACGAGGATCAGACCAGGTACACACAAGACACATGTAAACACATGCACAACATGGAATAAGGAATTATCTATTAACAATAACAGCAACAACACACCAATGGCTATTTACAACTGCACGCGGGGCATTTTGGGATACGCGCCCCGCCGGCATTACAATACATACAACAGAACAGTACAGCGCTAAAGTATCATGAAAAGAAAAAGCACATTTTAAAAGCTTAATTACAATCTATAACATCTGCTGTGGCTTAGCATCGCCATCTAATAGTTCCGTCGTGGTCACTAGCTATCATTAACTCACGGTGGAATCATTCACAGTTAGCGTTGGGAACTAGCAGAACATTGCATTTGAAAAGCCATATAATATAAAATTATTCACAACTATAATGTTAACTCGTTTAGTTGACGTCGTCTAATCGGCTCATAACATGGTGCCAACATTTGTAGCTACATAAACGTTGACAAAACTCTTCTATGTCTGGTTAGCGTTGCCAACTGTTGTTCCTTCATGGTCAATATCGTTAGCTAATTAAGCGGTGGACTCCGTTACAGTTAGCAACTAGCCACAGCAGGTTTAAGTTGGTTATAAAAAATACCAAAAAAAGCTAACATGAAGGAAATTCATGAACATAACTTAGAATTTACCTGGTTTAACAAACTGGATGATTGTTCAACAGGGCTTGATGCTGTTGCCAGATTTTGAAATCCCGCGCTCAGTAGGCGTGCACAAAATTATCCGCGAGGGACGTGGATATGGAAATACCAAAGCAAAACACTCAGTGGTTGGAATTTAGAGGCTGTAAAATTTCTGAATGTGATGAGACAGTTTATGCCATATACAATTGGAATTGTAGATGTACAGATGTGATCATGATTACATTTACTATTTCAGAAAATGATGCGAGTTTTTTTTTAAATCCGTTTAATTCCAAAGGGGGCAGAATTCATCAGCATTAAATTGAATTTACAATGTCCAAAACCTAGATGTTCAGATATTAAACTACATATCGACGTCGAAGAGAAGTCGTAGTCAGACGTCCAGATACCGAACCTGGTTTGCACGTCGTGCAGACGTACAGATATAGTCCTGGACAGACCGACCCCATATAGCCATGATCTGTACGTCTGAGAGACATCTCATGTTTGCTGGGATAATGCTAACATGTCACTAACTGTCCTGTCATCAGGATAACATTTGGTTTGTATTTCCTTCCCAGTTTCCTCCTGAAGAATAATATCCTGGAGCAGCAAAGGCTGAGACACAGAACCCCCAGACACCAGGTCACCCTCTTACCTTGCAGGAGTCACCAAGAACACAGAGAACATTAAAGTTTCTTCAAACATGACAGCATACAGTTCTTATGAGAGTCAGTGTCATATAACAATTAATTAATTACAATAAACTCTTTAAGAATGTGCGATTCTTAGAATGTGTAATATGTCAAAGTTTCGGTGCCTGTTTGTTAATCTATTCTTAGTGCTAAGAGCAAGTTTATGCCTCTGGGTAGGAAAACCGTATCCACAGTTACAGAACAAAGAGTGCATAAACCTCCAAGAGCTGTTAACTGTGATACCGACACTATTAGGTGCTGGTAGAGGTGGTAAGAGAAGTTATAATGGAGATGCTAACAGAGACGCTACAACTAGCCAGCTGAGGAAAGTTCCTGTCACCTGACAGGAAACTGACTGCGTAATTTACAAGCCCATTTCCAAAAAAAGTTGGGACGCTGTGTAAGGTGTGAATAAAAACAGAATGCAATTATTCACAAATTATATAAACCCATATTTAATTTAAAATAGAACAAAGACAACATACGAAATTCCAAAATGGAGAATTTCTATTGTTTTATTACAAATATATGCTTAATTTGATGCCAGTAACATGTTTCAAATTAGTTCCTCACTATAATACTGCAATTTAGAAATTTTATCATCTATGGTACATATCATTAGAAGATTCAGAGAATCCGCAGAAATTCCTGTACACAAGGGACAAGGTTAAAAACCAATATCTGACAGCCATCATCTATATGCAGGCAGGCAGCACTGCATTAAAAACCTAAACTTTTCAATGAGATTTACATTTGGTTTACTCAGCATTTTTGTGCAAAATGACGTACAAGTGAAGTAAATAGCACACAATCATAATAGAGAGAGACACAAGACAAGCTAATCTGACTTAAGTATGGGACATGTTAGTTTGGGAGAGACAGACTACAAGAACACTAGGTGCTCTTTCAGGAAAATGATTGAAATCTTAAAGGGGCAGTTCACTCCAAAAGCTGGAAAAAAGATGCATTTCAGAGGGGCTTCAGTGCTATGTATGTATAGGCTATTCTGCTGGGAGCTGCACTCCATATGATATGAGCATGAGTATCCTGGTGTTTTCTATGCAGTGATACGGTTGTTATGTGGAGTTCCGTAGCAGAAAATAGTTCCTACATTAAACTGCTCCCTGCAAAGTCTGGGGATTATCTCCAATAATGCCGTCATGATTTCTGAGGGAGACATTGCTGTTGAATTTTTCAAATGTATTTTTCTGGCCCTTTAATTGCCACAGAAAGAATGCCATTAACTCCCATTATATCTGAGAGAGGACCAACATCTCTACATCCCCCATCTCAGCAAGGCATGTCCCAGCAGAATGACCTAGATGAATAGACAGCACTAAACTCCATCGAAAACATATCTTTTTTTTTTCCAATTTTTGGGTGAACTGTCCCTTTAATTAAGGATAATTCAATGCTTATTTGTGCTAATCTAAGACACATGATTTCATTCTGCGTCCTGCACCACAGTTAGAAAAATATACATCAAAATTACAAAAATAATCCCAATTCTCACACGTGAGATACATCACAGTTCTGGGCACAGTGTTACATCAAAGGCTGACGAATCGCTTTTGCAGTCAAACATGTATAAAAGGTAAGAAAAACCCGAATTTTGCATCGTTCACATTAGTAAGAATGTACAGCAGGTCTCACACACTGTGGGTTATTCTTCCCCGCAGAAATGGGGTGAAATACGGGATTGGACACGGAGCGGGACGGGACGCAGAGCGGGACTGGACGCAGAGCGGGACTGGACGCAGAGCGGGACTGGACGCAGAGCGGGACTGGACGCAGAGCGGGACGCGGGACTGGACGCGGACCTCGACGGGATGCGGAGCTCCCTGCTCTGCTGGTTGTGCCTCAGTGACGGGCTGCCTTGCAGATCTTGTCGTAAACCTCAGGAAATGCCGTCTCGCAGTCCAGCTTCTCCCTCAGCTTATGGTAGAGGGAGCCATCGAACATTTCCCAGAATTCCTGGCGATCCATGTACACATCCGCATACAGCATCTGGAATCTAAGAGTGGGCAGAGTACGACATTTCGGTCCATCTCGGTGGCTGTTTTCAGCACGGGGACTTTGGGGGTCTGCAGGGATGTCTCAGAAATGCTGGTATTGTTATCAGGTTAAAAAAAATAGTAAAGCCCCCCCCTTCAGTTTTTAGTTATGTGATCATACACTAGAGGTTGGAGGCTCCAAGCTCTGAGTCCCAGTTTTAAGAAAGACTGGAAACCCCCCCCATGTAATGGTGCTTTATTTGTATGACATCACTGGAAAGTAAACTACCATTTTCTAGTGACAGTCCTATGAGCCTCTTACCCGTGAACGTCTCTCACGAACTTCTCCAGCTGCCTGGTGGAGGCTCGGGCCTCGAAGTGCTTCAGCTGGGGCTCTCCGTAAGCACCGATGTCCACATACAGCTCGTCCTCGTCTGCTTTGGGGTGCACCATCCCGGGCTGACTGGGCAGCACGAAGGGGCACAGCCACATGGGGTACACCTGGAAAAGCGCGTGCACAGGCGGGCACACACACACAGAGAGAGAGAGAGAGAGAGACAGAGAGAGAGAGAGACAGAGAGACACAGAGAGAGAGAGAGACAGAGAGAGACACAGAGAGAGAGAGACAGAGAGCGAGAGAGAGAGCGAGAGAGAGAGAGACGGACACACAGAGACACAGAGAGAGAGAGAGAGCGAGAGAGAGAGCGAGAGAGACACAGACGGACACAGAGAGAGAGAGAGAGCGAGAGAGAGAGACACAGACGGACACACAGAGACAGAGAGAGAGAGCGAGAGAGAGAGAGACAGAGAGACACACAGAGACACAGAGAGAGAGAGAGAGCGAGAGAGACGGAGACAGACAGAGAGAGAGAG
>JABFEA020000046.1:15042145-15052764 GCA_019775915.2 Cyphomyrus plagiostoma
GAGAGAGAGAGACCCACAGACTTACACACAGAGACTCAGAGAGAGAGAGAGAGACACAGAGACGGACACACAGAGACACAGAGAGAGAGAGAGAGAGACACACAGACGGACACACAGAGACACAGAGAGAGAGAGAGAGACACACACAGACGGACACACAGAGACACAGAGAGAGAGAGAGAGACACACACAGACGGACACACAGAGAGAGAGAGAGAGAGAGAGAGAGAGAGAGAGAGAGAGAGAGAGAGAGAGACAGACGGACACAGAGAGAGAGAGACACAGACGGACACACAGAGAGAGAGAGAGAGAGACAGACGGACACACAGAGACAGACAAACACACACACACACACACACAATATCATTGTGGGGACTCATTAAATCCTAACTAATTCTAACTACTATAATAGTAACCCCTACCCAACCCTAACTTAACCTTAAGTAACCAAATAAGATACAGGACTTCTTGCTATTCTAGATTTCATTCACAGGTTATGAAACTGAGGCATATACTGTAGGGACCTGAAACACAAACGCCCACGTGCTGAAAAGTAAAAGCTTATACATCATCATCATGGGGACATTTGGTACCTGTAATGTGGTAAATCACACACACACACAGACACACACAGGTCAGCATCCCCCCCACTCCCAGAGCCTTACGTGGATGTTGCTGTGGAAATGGCCGACGGCCTTCTCCAGGTGCTTCATGGGAACCAGCATGTCCTGGACCACATGATGCTGCTCGTACAGCTTGCGGATGGTCTCTCCCTGCGTCAGCTTCAGCAGGGAGATTTTGGGAGGCACCATCCAGCCAAAGAGATATCGGAAGATGGGGTTGTTCCCGAATGGGATAATGTCCTAGGGCAGGGGGAATGTAACCTTATCAGGCAGAAACACCGCGTGCACCCCTCACACACTCCATATGTTTCAAGCTTCTCCATCCAGCAACAGCAACAGACTCTTTAATTTTTAACTCTTAATTTACTTATTGCCAAAAATCGAGTGACTTGAGTCATGACAGATTCATTTAATGCTAATTTAATAACGTTGGAAATCACTGCAGAAATTTGGGGAGGAATAAGACAGAATGGAAGATATTGCAGCTGAGCTGTTTAAGCTGTGAGCTTCAGCAAGTGACCATAGGCCTCCTGTCCTTATACTGACCGCCACAGTGGCAGCTGCGAGTGACGCCCGTTTAATGCCCGTTTAATGCCCGCAGTACCTGTAACTCCCAGAAGATACTGCGCGTGTGTCTGTGGTAGTAGTGCCTGAGGGGGATGTACTCCACAGCACTGTGGCCGCCCCGCAGGAAGCCCTCCACGTGCTTGAAGAACCAGGGCTTGTAATAGCGGCCGATACGGTTGACCTGGGGAAGACGGGGTGGAAGACGGGGTGATGCCTGCCGGCAGGTCCCTCACGCAGCCTGGTCGGCTTTGGAGCACCAAGGTGAGTGAGACCAACAGGGACAGATTAAAACTGTCTTGAAGTCAACTAATTGGGAAAATAGAGGGGAACGCTGAGGTGGCAACCAGGACAAATGAGATGGGCGTTGAAGCGAATCACCGATGGGGCCGGATCCGGCGGGGGGGGGGGGCGCCCACCTTATCCGGCTCAGCCTCATCCGTCATGATTCCCGTCATGATGACTGCTTCGTCCTGGGAGAAGAGCAGCCCCTCCACGAACTGGTTCTCCTTGTCGGCGGACTCCTGGGCGAAGCATTGGCAGATGGCACCGATGCCTCTGACTGGCATGTAGCTGAGCTTCACCCAGGCCCGTGCCGGGATGATGCGGATCTCGGCGGCTACCAGAAAGCCCAGAGTGCCACAGGACCACGGGATGGCGTAGTATAGGTCGGAGTTCTCTTTCTGTGATCGGCGAGGGTGGGGGGATGGGACAGAGAGGCCATGACACACTGGAGCCACATCCTGGGTTACAGCCTCCCATCAACCAAAAAAAAAAAAGTGATTCCAGTACAGGATAATGCTCTGCTGGGGCCGATTTCAGGAAGCACAAAGTATGGGGCAAGGGCGCCCCCTGGCTGGGATGCCAGTCCATGGCAGGGCACAACCTCACAGCGATTTAAAAATGCCCATTCACCTGAGAACATGCTAACAGTAGCCAGAGTACAAGAAGTTATGTACCTATGAAAATGCAAAGCCTTAAACACACAAAACAAATTCCATTGAAACTGCATCACATACAACTCAAAATGTGCTCCAATTCTTGTAGTTTTCCAATGTAATGTAACAACACACGATAATGAGACCACAAGAGGCCCGGCAAAACTACAGGCACCTCTGGGGACAGCAAAAAAAAAAGAAAAAAAAAAAAGAACCCACTGTGCCAAAATAATGGCAAGAACCTCAGTGGAGATAACATGACAGTCTCAGACACAGAATCATCGTGTAAGTTCACACGCAGATCCCAGACATACACACACACAATACACATGTGCTTGTGACAGGAGAGGGACTCACGGCAGTGCAGCGAACCAGGCTTCCGTCAGCCAGCACCAGCTCATAGGAGACACAGATGTGCTGGAAGAGGCCATAGATATGGGAGGACGACTCGATGCCTGTTCCCATTATCAGGCCCCCTGAAAAGCACATGGAGCTGTGATGTCACAGGGAGCACAAAAAAAAAACATCCGCCGTACATAATTTAAGTGAAGCAGGACATGTGCAAGCCAAGTTTCTGGGTGTTTAGCTAAGCCTCGGCACAGAAGAGCTCGCCAGTTTAGCAAATACATCTGCTGGGGCGTACCCACGGTGAGGTCGTCAAGCTCGGGCAGCACAGGCAGGGTCCAACCAATCGAGTTAAGGAGAGCGGTCACCTGACCCATGTTCACAAGAGGTTCCACGCGCACTACCTGTTTCGAAGCAACAGTGAAGGAGCAGGAGGCACAGCGTTAACAACGATCGACTTCCTTTGGTTATTTTGCTCCAGCGAGTGAGTAAACAGAGTGAAGGCTGGACATGTACACTTCTGGAGGCCTCACCTGTCGCTTTGTGTCCACCTCCAGGATGTCCATGAGATTAATCATGATGTTCTTATGAGTCTTCTTGTACTTGCCCACCCTCAGCGAGACGGTCAGCCAGCCCGGGCGGCCCGTGCACATGAACGCCTTTCCGCCTTCCCGTCCCCACTCCCGAACCTACCGCCAAGGGCCAAAGATTCACAGAAATGAAGATGACAACTCGGAACCCTTTTGATCATAAAATGTTTATTCCAAGTTGGGTTCACAAAATATTTAACACAGAGGCAAGAACACTCTGATCTGTCCCCATACTTCATTGTGTAAGGCTGCTCATACCAGATGCATACAGAACCAAAGCAAGCCAAAAACCCAGGTGAGGCATCAGATTTTGCAGAACCGAACTCGTCAGGCCGACGGGCCCAAACTGATCTGACCTCATACCGTTAAAATCACCTTTTTGAAATAATATAGCCACCCTGGAGCATCGGCTCACTTAACCATAAGCCAGAAACCCGCCCAAGGTGCACATGAGCTTGGTGAACACACTCATATTATCACACCTGAACCCAAAAGACTAGCAAACCGTTCCTCCGCATGCAGGTATTGCTATGTTGTGTTTTGCTTGCCGAGGGCACAAACGGCAGCCTCAGGTAAACGATTAACCAAACAAATACACACTCTGCCATTATGAAAAAAGAATCTCAAGCACACTGTTTTTCTTATCATACTGGAACACGGTCTTTGTTTATGATCAGCTATGAATATGTGTTCAGACACACAGCAGCCTGACCATAACATCACCACTTCAGTCTTCTCGGATCCCTTACTTGTCTCTGTATGTCGCGGACACGCTGGTCGTGCTGTTTCGGAGCGGAGCACATCTTGAAAATGAGCCAGGCTCGGACATAGTAATACACATCGAAGATCACGGACAGTGGCAGCAGGAACAGGCACACGAATATCCACCTTTGGTGAATGATCACGTAGTCCAGCCCCTTAACTTTAACCCAGAGCAGAAACACTACGATTAGCCCGCCAATATATAAAACAGGACCCATTTCCCCCTAAGTACTGCAATCTTTCTTCTGCGTTAATACTGAATCGATTCCTGCAAGGTTAAAGTCCAATGCTGGCAGATCTTTAGGAAATATCTTGATATGCTAGTTATACTCCTCTGGGCGTATGTGCATGCACGTCCTTTCAGCTGGTCCCATCCGTTGTCAAAATAACCATCTCAGAACAGGACTGATTCTATTGCAAACGCAGGTATTAATTCCTCACGGTCTTCGAGACTCTACTGCAGAACTTGGCCACTGAACGAGGACCGTTCGCAGAGGCGAGCACGCCTCCTCCGGCGTGTGGCAGCTCGCCCCGCTCCCTGAAGTGGTGATTGGCACAGACGTCACCAATCTCATCGGCGCCCGGTCGCGCGCCTGCGGCTCTCATCCAATAGAAAACTGGGAAAGCGTCACACCATTCACCGGCCATGTGGGCGCGCCTCACAACAATTAGATAAAGGAGACGCTCTTGGGGCACGACAGACTGCGCACAGATCAATCAGGCATCGCAGCACATCGCAAATTTTTCAGACATTTCAGGCGCTTTTTTATTACATAAACTCTTCACCTTCTGTTCATGTTTAGTCAGTTTTCTTAGAACTAAAACTAACAGAACGTCAGCAGAATAGATGGATAGCTGGAGGACAGGACAATTATTTAGTCAGCTTCTCTAGTCTAATGCCACACAGGAAGGCATATCAATGTTAATTTCCAAAGGATTAATAACAAAGAGAACAAAATAATTACAGAAAAAAACCCAATCTTTGTAAAAGGCTGTGCATTCCAGTTTATTTATCAAAGATTACCATAACCAAACTGCTGTACAAATTAAAACTCAATCTGACATGCATTACATGATTCCAACCCCCAAGTTCCAGCAGGAAATGAATGTCCAAAGCAAGAAAATGACACTGAATAAAAACCCGTATTGATGCCTATCCCCACCTCACCCCAGTTAAAATCAGAAAGGATTGACTGACACCTTCTCAGACAGTTGTGGTCACCAGGAGAATGGAGGGGGGGGGGGCTTCCTTACAGTTTAAGATGCTTCTAAAGGTGCCCTGCAATCAGCTGCACCGGGAAATTGAAACGATGTCCTTGGCAAAATTCTCACATTGAGAGATTTTCCGATTGTATGTTGTTTTATTTTTCTATATCAGCTTGTCATCCAAATAAATCCCCTGGAAACAAAAGGTGTCAGAGTGAGGGGGGAAAGTGTGGTTAACATCAGCGCCTTATATAGAAGGCATACGGAGCAATGAACTATGACGTCATCCGCCCTTTTCACACGCTCACCATCGGCTGTAACTGCGTTACTATTCTATTAGGTACACTGTGCAACAAAGTAAAGGAACCGGAGTTTTTTTTTTTTTTTCTTTTTCTTTTTAAAGTTGCATATCAAGATGGTTTCCCACAAATTCCTCACTGGGGTTTACCAATAAACTGATGTTTAAGAGGAGAAGCTCTGGAAAACACTATTACACACAAAGGCATATGCAGCAAAAAAAAAAAAAAAAAAAAAATTAAAAAAAAATCCGCCAACATTCAGTTTGAAAGGGAGAGAGAGTGAGAGAGAATCACTTATAGTCATGAGGTGAATTCAAGTCACAGGCATCCAAGTGTGGTGGGTAAAGTCACCTCCATACAACTGCTTCCATAACAAAACACTTCACATCAGCAGAATTAAATGCTTACACCCCTTTACAATGCTCATATAGTTCAGTGCATCAATCACCCCACTACTGTCCCTGGCAGAAGGATCAACAGGTTACTGTTCCTCGGAAGGGGCTGAGCCGTGCCAAGCGTGCAGCCCGAGCCACCTTAAGTGGGGTTTCAATATTAAAAGGCGAGCAGGTCCCGCCTTCCATTGCTAAAAAACACCAATCACGGGCAGCTGTGTGACACTGTCGAAGGGTAGCCCAGATACCCCCACGTATCTGTCACTCATTCTCCCTGCTGTGCTTTTCAGCAAGCCGTCGCACTGTCAGGAAGGCTACGGCGAACAATCTGCTCAGTGGGTTCCAGGCAAAAATAAACTAATAAAAAAAAACAAAAAGGTTCTCTCTTTCCGTCTCTCTCCCTGCGACTTTGTGCACATAGGTGTGAAGATAAGGCAGGTGTAGCTGCAACATTAACACACTAAATCTGGCAGCACCCACTAAACATGTAGGCTCAGCACATAGACGCCCCTCCGACAGTGACAGGCAGGTCGTGTCAGAGGCCCCTGCAAAGAGACCCCAGGGAGCAGTGGGCTGTCACAGCCTGGCCATCCCTTGGGAAAGTCACATGATCTCCAAACCAGTTGACACAGCAAACACAGACGCGGGAAGGGTACTTGCATGGGAGTCCATAGCGTGGGGCGCACGCTTGGAAGGAAGGACACTGCATCTAGAGAGCAGAGGACCTCTTCTAATACGTTGGCACCTATGACCTCTGTGGTCTCTCTGGCTAGAACTACCGCCAAAAGCACACCCCTGCTCCAATCCCATAAGGCATTGCAAACAAAAGTTCCTATAGGCAGTCTGAAGATTTCACGACTGAAATCACAACAGTAAAAACACGGGTGATGGATGCTGCGGCAGACGGCTGGTTGCAGGCCACCGGATGCCCTCAGCTGCATTTACGCACCTTCAGACTGTCTGCCCGGGTTCAACCGGGCTCCAAGCCGCCCCAGACTCCCGAGATCGCCTGTGTTTCTGCGAGACACTATCAACGTGTCCGAGGCAGAGTCCCGGCCAGACGGCTGACTTACAGTTTATGTCCCGAAACACCTGAAGTTAATATAGCACCTCAATCACCTCCCGACTGAAACTGGGTTTTTCACACAGCGAATCTGTTTGCAAGCCTCTGCCCTCATACAAATTAAACCATATTAAAAAAAGAGGCATCTTACTCCCAGGAGGACACCAGCCAAAGTTGCTTTCATCAGATATAGACTAAAATTGACCTTAAAGTGCATAAGAACAGGATTAGTAATTATATTCATCTTAACATTCACAAACATTGGTGGGTCCCTCCTGGAGAAGATCACACAAGTATTTTTTCCATAAATCAACTCAGAAGAAAATAGGATCTTTAAAATATGTAACATTTGAAATTAGAGCTATAGAACAAATCTTTACAGCATTTGGAATCTCGCATTTAATTACATCGGCAAATACCAAGTTTAATGGAATAAAAAAAAAAAAAACAAAAAAAAAAAATGCAATACTTGATTTCTGAACTAATTAATCCTTGCCTCTATGCTCATGGGTGGATTTAGTCCATGAATTGTTTTATTATATAATAAAACTTTTTAGCCCCTTAGTGATAATCAGCCTGGATAAAAAATATATATATAAATTTGAGGCCAGTGACTCCTGTTATTTGAGCAGGGCGACCCCTGCTCTCCACAGCCAGAAGGGAGGTGTCCTTTGCAGCCGTGGCGTCTCCCAGAACCCAATGGGAAGGAAACGTCCTGATCAGTAACGTCACTTCCACACAGACCCCTCTTGTGTCTTCTTGAACTCAGTATGAAGATGCCTCTTGTCCAACCAGGATTACCAAGTGCCTCCCCCTGGGGGGGGTGGGCCCCCCCCCCCCCCCCATTGCTGGTAGATATTAGGGGTCCACGTCTTCCAGATCACTCTTGGAGTCTCCTAACATCATCGGAGATTCTGAGCCCTAAGGTGAGAGAGAGGAATCGCCCTTCTCAGAGGTTTGCATAGACACACGGTAACAGGTTCCAAATGCCTGCATAACACACATTGTTATTTTAAGTGAAGCTCATTTCTTCATATTCCAGGTGAAGTTCCTCAGTGCTCTGCTGAGCACCGTGACTTCAGCTCACACCAAACACAGGGCACCTCTGCCCATGAGTCCCTGTTCTCCAGCGGGCCCTGACACCAAGGCTGCAGGTCAGCGGCCACCAAATCAGCTCCCCGGGACAGTACCTGTCTCAGGCTGCGCTCGGCGTTCTCGTTAGCAGGGCTGCCGTCGGAGCCGTTGCTGCTGCCTGACTGATCCTTCTCATTCAGGAGGGCTGTGGCGTAGGCCAACGTGTCCTGAGGGGGGGTGGGAAGACCGCCTGTCAACAGCTGTGGGAACTAAGGTCTGAACACGTGAGAGCGACGTGCTCTTCCGAGTACTCCACATGACGTCGGGTTAGACAAAGCAGAAATCCATTACAGTAGGCTACCACTGGGGGCATCCATCTATCCATCCATCCATCCGAGGGTCTGGGGGAAGTGGCATCACAGGACACAGGGATGGGGTAACAGAGTTCCTACTTATCATTAAGGCTAAATGGCACTGCCAGTGGTCACCCAGGGTGGGGCTGTTACCGGGTAAGCTGCAGGTCAGCATGAGGTGGAGAGCTGGGCTACCGCGGCCCTCTGCAGGCCCAGAGACCATGCCAGCGTCTGTCTGCCATCAGCAGCTCGCCCTACCTGTGCTGAGATTGTGCGCTGGAAGGTTTTGGCAGTCGAGGTTTCATTTGAAACGTTGCTCTGGGGGGTCCAGTAGTGTTCTGACATCTAAAACAGCAAAACATGATTCTCTTATTCGTTGCACTTGGGAAACTGGGCAGTTTTTCAAGCCAACTAGTTGTCTGTGACTGACAGAGACATGCATGGATCTGTAGGCGGCCAACCAGCACGCATCTCTCCTGGGGCATTTGGTGGTGAGACCCTTGCTCAAAGTATCAATGAAAATGGGTTAGGATCTCGCAACATCACGACTTAAAAAAAAAAAAAAAGGTCTTGATACCACTGTGTAAATGTGATGATGATATCTACTAGGCATTCCACAGCGGCATTCCATTATCTCTCTGTCAAAAACTGCACTGTTTTTGTTTGAACAGCAGGGGAACAGACAGACTTACTAAAAACACTGATGTTCTACTGTGAGTGCAACTTTTTTTCTTTTTTACAAGAGCGTGCTGCCACTATAGATCTTTATTATACCGGTTTATAAAATGACTGCTGCTACTACTGACTGCTGCATTGTATTGCAATTGTACATACAATCAGTCCTGCTACAATGTGAAAAACCTTGCGACAACTAAAACTGGTGTTCAGAAATACACATATCTAATATGGGGTAGGGAAAAGCGACTCCAAGGCTTAGGAACTTACGGCAAACAAAATTAATTCAAATAATAAAAATAGTGATACCAGTGGCCAAATTTAAATTAATTTTAAATAAGGAATGATATATTAATAAATATCATAAACATCTCCTATGAGTCTTAGTTCATGAGGATTGCCTAGTAAATGCTTCAACCAAACGTCGGGAATAGTGATCCCACTAGATGGCGCTCTCCGGTTACTTTGGGACATACTTTGGGCCCCTTGTTAACCAGAGAGCATCACTTAGTGGTGTCAGAAAGCACAGCAAGTGGTTCATGAAGTGACATGTTGGTCATCATTTTTGGGACACAGGCACCATACAGCTTGGCATGAACACGACACAAATGCAATGGCTGACGGTATGCGGGGGGGGGGGGGGGCCAATTTAAGGGACGACAGAAATGCTCGGTCATGTTGGTGTTTAAAAGAACGATTCGTTCATGAGTCAGACATCGCCATTGTTCAACCGTTTTTGCAGGCAAATAGCGTTTCTCGCCAAGGCCGTATCGCACTGTAGTTCGTGTAGTGCTTTTCTCTCCACCTGAAAATCGTGTAAATACAAATGCGATGCCAGTTTGTACTGGACTTGGGTACTAATATATCAATCATGTTAGAACAGTGTGATAGCTGGACTGACTACATAGTTCAGTCAATCATTGCCAAAGACAATTCATGCAATTTTCTGCACATGCTTAGGTTATAGCTAGCTACTTTTGTTTTGCTAAAGAAAAGCAGAATCACTTTAATTTAAAAAGAAAAAATCATTTGAAAAAAACCGAAAAAATTCATAAAATTATATTTTTTGCCCAAGTAAGGCTCTATTTATTTTTTAATATGGTTATAATTATTGCATGACTACCAAGAGTTTTTTTTGTATCATTACTCCCCTAGTAACAGGGTTATTTAACTGGCTATGGGATTCAAACTCATCACATTCCGGAAACGAGCCCAGACTGGACTGGGAGCTGAGAAGCAGGGTAGAGCACACAGAAGGCAGCTGGGCAGACACACTTTTACCTTTTTCTGCAGCCACTGCACTGCCCAGCTCCAGTGGCCAGACAGCTCTTTGAAATAATCCTTAGCTGGGGCACATCTGGGAAGACAGAGCAGAGTGAGCTTCAGGGAGCATCTCCACTCAGGGACGGGCTTTGAAGGCCCAGGAGAGCCCAGGTGCAGAGTAGGAAATATGGATAGAAGACGACAAGGTCTCACTTTTGAGCCAGGGTGACTAGGAACTTCACGCACTGATAGCAGCGGCTGCTGTCGATGTTGTTGCTCTGGTGCATTAGAGCTGGGTGGGGGTGAACGGGAGACACAGGAGTGTTTCATCATTGGGGAGCATGTTCAGCGTCACCATAAAACAGAAACTAAGATTTACGCTTTAAAAACACAAAACCTACAGTACAGGCCAAAAGTTTGGACACACCTTCTCATTCAATGTGTTTTCTTTATTTTCATGACCATTGGTAGA
>JABFEA020000046.1:15158619-15173001 GCA_019775915.2 Cyphomyrus plagiostoma
CCCCCCCCCGGCCCGCCCCCCCCCCCCCCCCCCCCCCCCGCCCCCCGGCCCCCCCCCCCCCCCCCCCCCCCCCGGGGGCCGCCCCGGCGGGGGGGCATGGAGTTATTGAGAAATAACAGAAACCTGAAATGGACCGAGCCAACAAGAGCCACTGACAGACACCCTGTAACAGTCCTTGAACTTTCACCATTACAACCCTAACCTTCTCTGTCCCGGTTCTCGGTTACTCCCCAGGACTGTGACATAACTGGGTCGACTCCTGAACTTAGCTAACTTCAGGGCCAAGCAAGCACCAAAAATGAGTTTTGTTCTCTGTCTGTCCTCTGGGGCAGGGTCCAATGTAGTTGTACACAGAAAGAAACATCATCATTTTATTAATGAATAAGTATTTAACACTAGTGGAGTGCCTCTCTCTCTCTCTCTCTCTCTCTCTCTCTCTCTCTTTCCTGTCCTTCATTCTAGAGGGAGTTCTCTTAGTGAGCTTTCGTTAGGTTATTCATATCTTGCCTGCCAGGAATTAGGGACAGCACCTCTGTACTGATGGCCATGTAATGCATTCCTGAAGGAGGTTGCGGGTGTACTTGGCCTGGGACGGGGGACCTCAGGGGAGGGGGGGCAACTAGCTCTGACCTGAAACGAATAAATTCAGAGAAAGAGGCGAGTGGAGCACGAGAGACACTTAATCTCGGACCGGGGGGGAAGGAGACCCTCAGGCGGAGCCAAATCATTCTCCATAATCACTGCTGGGTCTCACAGGAGCCTCTAACCTGTAGCTGCATTTTTTGGCCGATGATTTACAAGGGACAGAGCCACGGTGCTCAGGTAACTGGGGCCAGGCGGTGTGCAGAGGCGCTGGGATGGCGAAATATCCGTAAGGACCCTTAAAACCCATGTGGAGCTCTGGACGCTGCGGTGTGATGCAGCTAAACCATTAAATACAGATTTTATTCCGTTTGACTTGATCATTTTTTTACTGGTTCCATGACTTGCATGTGCAATTTCACCAAACTTCGGTAACATTTTACTTGAGGGGCACAAATGGTTAGTAACCCAATTACTACTCATGTACAAATACAGTTAACTGCATGAAATACATGAACCGTTATGATTAATTAATGATGAGGATGAGTATGTAACTGACACTTAGTTTCTAGTTAATACATTAAGTAAGAGTGTATTACTACATTATTTGTGCCCCCTCAAGTGACGTGTCACCAAAGAATGTATTTTTGGGGAATATTTTATCAAGGGCTTGCTGGTTTATTAAATATAGGCAGTATACTACACCGATGATTAGGAGTTAAAACATGTGCTTTCTGCAATTATATAGCTGACCATTTAAGTAGAACTGAATAAACCCCCTTTTCTGGTACTAATAAGCATCAGTGTCGTCAAAAAAGGAAAAAAATACTTAGGGAAGTGCGTTTGTAGGGAGTGTTTTGGTGACCACAGATGACAGTGATGTATTGCATCTGTGGTTAGTCTGAGCCCACGCCCCAAGGTTGAAGCACAGTTAGAGATATGGAGGGTTTGAATTTGGATTAAGAAGATCACTATAAATCACTCAAGTGGACCAGAACCGGTCCGACATCAAGAGGATGTTCTCATCACCACTGATACATGGAAACCGACTGGACAATCATTCGAGGACACGCTTGCTGTGGAAACCAGAGATCAGGCTGGCAAGGTCCCCACCCCACATTATACAGCGGTGACTCACGGCGTCTTTTGGAAAGGCGCAGTCCCACAATGCATCGGGGCATCAGATCCGTGTAGGGGCCCTGCTGGCGAGTTTGCTGAATAATAACCTCGATCTCCCAGAATGCCTAGCGCGCATCCTTATACGACGCCTTCGGAAGGGCGACATTTTATGTAGACATCGAATTACTTTCCATGAATCAAGTTATTAGGAAACTCAGAGCACCTGAAGTTGCCCAATTGTTCATTAGACCCCTCAGTAAGTAGACAGGAAATACACTAATGACCAAAATTGTGGAAACAAACTTCCAATTTTTAGAAACCGAAGAAGTTTATTTAACTGTTGCTCCAGTTACTGATTTAATCATCCAATGTATGATATTTGTAGCGTTCTTTGATTTGATCGATAAACATTACCGGCAATATTTGTGTAGCTATTTTTAAAGCGTAATGCCAAAAATGCTAGGTGTTTCCACAATTTTGGCCACTAGTGTAGAACTAAATGGTTTCTAGTAAAAGTGGAGAATGAAGGGCATTAACAACACCCAGGATTGGTTATTTTGGACTGTCCACCAGGCCATGCACAGCTGATGGTGCAGAAGCATGAGTGATACCTTCAGCACACCAATGTCTTGCACACAAGATGCTGGGTATTTCATATACATAGGGAGATACCCTACAGGCCTGTATAATACATTCAGTCTATGGATATGTGCATTACTAATTTGTATATTTATGCATAAGGCCCATTTACTGGGGCAGAGTCGATATTAGGATTGTGGTACCAAACACATATGCATAAGGCCCATTTACTGGGGCAGAGTCGATATTAGGATTGTGGTACCAAACACATACGCATAAGGTCCACCTTAGTCGCCTTTCACTTAACTTTGAGGTCAGTACTTGTTTTGTGGCAATAGTGCTGGGATTTTGCTAAAGCTCCCCCATAAACTAGAGGACTTAACATCTGGTGACAGGATCTGGGGTGGGGGGGCTGTAAAACTAGGGAAGGGGGTCTCCACCTATTGCTTTACTCTCCTGGGTCCAGGTTGGTTATGACGGAAGAGGATTAAAATGACCGCCATGCGTATACGGCAAGAAATGTTACCACGACTGGTTTCCTAAAACGCCAAGATCATAAGCGCATATTCAGTGTCTCACACGCACGTCCGACACGGTCAGACTTCATAACCGTGTGATGTCACAGCTGCTTTTGGCCATTTTAGACCCGGGAGCTTAACTATCACAGCGACGTCCTGCTGTAAAGGTACCTTGTTGACTTTTGACACACGACACTTTAAATCTAAGCCCCAGTGAATGCCTGTATCTAGTAAAATCTTCGCTGAAAGTTCAGCTTTACGTTAAAGCTACATTTGCATCACATGACGGAAGATCAGCATAATCCATTAGTCTATGAGGAGCTCGTGCAGGGAATGGCAGACTTATAATTCATAGATTCGTCTAGAAACATTTCTGGCAAACGGGGCTATATGGAGGACATAAATTTTAACTGAAAACACAATTTATGCATACAGAGCACGGAGGAGCCGGTCAGTGTGGTGCATCTTGTACGCTACAGAGTTTAACTGCTCCCAGTTAGTCGTTTCTGAAGGAAAACTTGGAGTGAAATTCGTCTGTGGTGGAAGCGCTGCTGTCTAGCCCTCCTGCAAGGCAAAATGCCGTTTGCAGGATCCTCTGCTGAAATGCGACATGGATTTTATTGGGTCTTACAGGGCTGCGAGAGCAGGACACGTTGTAGAGCTCCCTTTGGCTCTGGTGCGGAGCTGAGGCCTCTGGTTTTTGCGGGTAATCACCTGTTAGAAAGGCAGATGAAAGGTAAGGGATGGGCTGCCTCACGTCAGCCCCGTGGCGCCAGGCCCTAACAGGAAGCAGACATCGATGGGAACACAGAGACGGCTGTGGGGATCAGAGCCTCACCTGGTTTCTGTCGATCGAGCTCTAGCAGGCCGGTGCATTTTTCGGAGTGCAGAATGAGTAGCAGTCTGAGGTTACCCCCCTCGCCCGCTGACAGAGACATCTCAGCCACTCAGTCACGGAACATCTCCGCTTAAGTGACCTTTCCCTTTCAGGAATAAACATGAAAAACAAAACACACATTGTCTCAGTATCAACTCAGCATGTAATTGCATCAACTGCCAAAACTCACAAATGATAGAAGAGTTCACGACTTCCAAGCAGACAATGAATTTGTACAAGGGGTCCCTCATTTCTCTTGCTCATTTATTGCATAAATATTCAGTTTAAAAGAAGTCAAAGACCTTAACTTTGCTTCCAGTGGTGTGTGGTCCCCAGAAAGAAATTTTGTTACTACTAATCAGGCACATATGAAGGCAAATATAGGCCTTATTTTCCACTAAGAAGAACATGGTCTACATTTCCACAGCGTACATTAATAACGATTGTTAGTCAGAAACATAACTGCAGCCTTGGGAGATGTACCCAGCCAGTAGCCTGGATACCCCAATGTTAGCGCTGTGTTTTTCCCACTCGATGGTATAATCACCTGTTCTCTCCAAGCGGTGATGGCATCTGCTAAGCATGTTAAGGTTAACGGCCACCTCCGCGCCCCACGCCGCCTGCCCCTTGATGGTGGCCCTGCATTTTTCGCAGGGAACGGTCTGGAATCACGGTTATGGAGAACCATGACCCCCCCCCCAGTGTTCTGCGGCCGTCCAGCAAACCCCTGTCTGAAGTAGAGACGTTCATGACAAAAAATGGACAGATGAGGTTAACAGACGGATAACGTGTACCCAGGGGCCGAGGAAGTGTGGGCTGGGGGTACATGTACCCCAAATATTTAATTTGGCTTCATTCATCCCCCCCCCCCCAGTAAACAGATCTTTTGTGTACAAATTAAATTGTGTACCCCAATATCAAACTCTCCTGCGCTGTTGACTGGATCTATCCATACATAAGTTTATTCCTATAGCTCAGCTCAGCGTTTCTTCCTGGGGGAGCCCCAGACAATCCACAATTCTGCTTCCTTCCCACCCCCACCACACCAGAACTCAACGATCAAGCCATTAAGAACACCAAGTTCCTGGTACAGGTGTGTTGGGAGCTGGGAGGGGAACAGATATTTGGACGGTCTGGGGTTCCCTGACAAACACTGGGGTAGGGGTTAAGCTGAGTGACTGTGGATATAGAGCACACGGCAGTGCCTCACACCTGCAGGGTGTGGGTTTGAGTCCCACTGGGGACTCAAAGGGCTGTGTGCGATCTCCCTGTGTAATACAGGTTTCTACACACCCCACTTATTTTCCATAGACCTGCCTTCAGGTGAAATGGTATCACTACGCGGCCCGTGAAACATGAATAAAGGTACCCGCATGCTTCAAAAGGACGGAATCAATGTCAGTTCAGCAATACAGTACTGTATGACAGGGCTCATCCACTCCGGACCTCGATTCCAAATCCAGGCCATGTTTTCAATTCTCCCAGGTAGTTAGTTTAACAATTACTGATTCTGATTGGTCAGAGGCTTCACACCTGACTGACAAGTAAAGGAAGGCTGGAAAACGAACAGCGCTCGGACCTGGAGGACTGTGAGTTGAATAACCCTGCTCTATGAGCAGGGATCACTGTTTCACAACACCGAGTTGCTAAGCTGATTCTTTTTTTTAATTCTGATTATTCTGATTGGCTGCCGTAAATGTTGTATCATAGGATTGGTCTGATTATACATTTCCCAGCATGTTTTGCGCCGCACCGTGTCTATCTGTAAATAGCAAAAATTAATATGTGTATTTGTGCATTCATGCTGTGAGTAATGTATGTTGTAACCATAATATTGTAGAATGTGAATATTTCATTAGCGTGTGACCATGAGTGTCGTGTAAATTGCTGCCTTCCCTGTCTGTACTGCTGCTAGTATTAGGCCAATAGTGGCTGTTAATAAAGAGCGACTTCCTCTTTAAAGAGGATGTCATGTCCTTTATTAAAATGACTCACGCAATCGGCACAGTAGGTATATTTGTGCTCTGTATGTGGGTCGGCTGCATGTAAAACATTCTATGCCCTCTAGGGTTGTGGTGTGACACAGAGTGAACACAGTGGTGGTCTGTGTTGCTCGTCGTGCAACAGGTTGTTCCTGTAGATGTGTTAGACTTCGTTTTCTCTGGACGTCCTCTGAAGTGTGGGGCCACCTTAACAGTCCTGTCTGCTGTCCTGTGCTTCCAGGAAGAGGCTACAGTCTTCGCTGCCACCTCGCGCTGGATAAGCAGCGTTAGAAGAGGAATGGACAGATACACATCACGGCTTCCTTCATCTGCAGACCGGGCGGAAAGATTGGGAGGGCATGCATTAAGATGACGCATTTCTCGTTGACCTCTGACCAGTATACGGCTGAGTGCTTTCGTCTGTGAACCCAGCAAACGCTGCCCGGCCAGTCGCCTGCTGATCCTCCACAGGCCCCAGCCGGCAGCTGCGGAGCAGAACGTTCCAGAACCTCTGATTTACAGCACCGACCTCAATCAGCAAAACCCATATGAGACGAGGATTTCCCGCTCGATAAAACGGACTCCTTCACAATTCCCAGCCGGTTCCCGGGCTGGAGTCGGACTGCTGGGCCACACTCTGCAGCACAAACACATCGTGGCTCGGCTCGCTTCTCCGGGGAGATCGCAGACCCCAGGGAGAGTCAGGGCTTGCAAAGCGTCAATAAAAATGTCAACCAGACACACACACACCTCTCGCAATCGACCTGGCGGGCCAGTCTTGTAGCTGTTTCGCCCGTGGGAACGTACGACTCAACAAAAGAAAAAAAAAAAACATCACGGCTCTGTTGTACACGTTGCAAGTATCCTTAAATTCGCCAGGCCCAACCTTTGGGATAATTTGCCCCCCTCTCCCCACATAATAAAGAGCACTTAAAGGGGTTGAGCAGAAATGCCAGCCCTCTGCTCGTACCCTTTAACCGCCAGGAATGTCTGTCTCATACTACACGTGTTGCTTTAAAGGCCAGAGTTTATTACCTGTGACTATTACAATTTTCTAGGGAGGAATATCTCTGCACCCCATTTCCCGCAGGCTGCTTGGAATGCAGGCCGTTTCCCTCGAGGAAGTGGAGCGAGGTGCCCGCCCCCCCCTCACCACATCCTTCATAGGGAAGCAGCTGAGAGAAGCCCCAACCTCTGGACCCCTTTCCTGCAACCCCACCCTCACTCCCACCCGGCCACCAGCCTGCCTGGTGGGTCCCACCCAATCTACAGTAGCCTCTTGTCCTGTTTTCTCTGTTAGGAATTTCCCCTTCACCTTGGGAACAGGGGACACGTCCCTTTCCCTCCATACAGAAGACAGCTGGGCGGAGGGAGGCTTGAGGAGATAGATGCATCATCTCAAGGTTGCCGGTTTGGGATCCGTAAGGAAAACCCACAGCTAGACCCGCGGGCCAGAGGCATCACCCAGAGAACGCTGCTCAATGGAAGCCAGCTGTGTAAATTATGAAAAAGGCAAGTTGTTAGTTATGAGGACAGACATCTTATGGTTCATGTTAGCAAATTGCCGTGCCGTCCCCATTTGACGACATCATGCTGCTCTCAGAACACAAACACGACGGATATCAAATTTTGCGACCAACGGCAAAGTGTTGCCTGAAGTGTGAGAATGTGATGTGGACTTTATGTACCGAGTGATTTATAAGGGTAATTTTTTTTTAAGGAAAGATTTCGTTTCTCTTTAAAAAATGTACATCCTACATGTGCCTAATTTAACATCAGTGTCCATCAGTGTCAAGCCTGCCTGACTTATACCAAACGTCTGAAAAGGTGCGGATGGTAGGAGACACATGCAAAGCTGGCCGTTTTATTCAACCGATGGCCAAACCAGTCTTTGCAAGCCCATAAGGCTGGTTCTGGGAACCCATTTGGCATTTGATCATGTGAATAACTCATTAACTAATTATTTGCATTTGTATGAGACCCAAGCATCCAGTTAATTATACTTTGGGCCATGGCAGCCTGGATTTGGCATTTGTCGGAATATTTCGACACTCTAAAACAACACTCTAAAACAACACTCATAAGCTTTGAGCCTTCAGCTGACACCGGGAGAGACGCCAGACTGGAAAAGCAGCCATGTGGACACCTACCTGCTGTCAACAGGCTGACACTTATCTCTCAAAGAACCTCATGGTAGTGGAGTCTGAGAATGCAAAACGTGCCCATAATGACCGTGGGTCCTGAATGAGTCCCTGCAGGGGCACATCGCTGGCCTGACCAGCTCTTATCATTCAAGCGCGACAGTGTTACGTCTGCCAAGCGTCAAACACATTTCATTTGAGAGCACGCTTGTTGAAGGCCCAACCAAGACTCCCACAGGTCTTCAGACACATTTCGACTTTCCTTGCTGGGAAGAGCTTGACTGGGAAGAGCTTGACTTACAGCTTTACTAACGTACAATTAACCATAAGAAATTTACAAATGAGAGGGGGCCATTAGGCCCCTCTGATTTAATGGAACCCATTGTTTTAGCTTCCACTACACTGGCCGGAAGACTATTCCAAGACCACAACTACACGCTGTGTAAAGAAGTGCTTCCTCAAATTTGTTTTAAAATGTTCTCCCACAAAGAACCAATTAGCAAGATAATTTAATGAAGTGATTAAGGTTGGAATTTGAACAAGAGATGATACCAGGACAGAAAGTATTTTGATATTCTCCATATATATATATATAAACACATGCAAAAAATCATTAGTATTCTGGTTTGGATTGGCATGTTGGCTCAGCAGGTAGCATTACTGCCACTCACGTTTGGGGGCACGTCTGCTGCATATGTATGTCGATGTCCTCCCTGCATTTTGTGAGTAACACACGGCTTGTGTGTAATTGGAGGCCCTCCACTTGTGCGGCGTCCTGTCAGAATGTCCCATGCCCTGGGTTTCCTGGGATAGGTTCCAGACGCACTCTGACCCTGTACTGGTTGGTTATTTTTGGTAAATAAGTCAATTACGGATAATAGCAAATTACTTATGAGCTCACGGCACTTCGGGTTCCATGTGAGGCATTTTACAAGTTATTTCGCAACCCAGACGCAAATGCCTGGGAAAACCAGAGGCTCTCTCTCTCTGGTCAGCCAGTGTGGGGAAGCCTCCTAAAGTCCTTTCAGATGTTAGAGATCACTTTTGTATCTAATGAATGTTACATTTCAAGAGGATTTTTATGTATGCATACAGCTGGGCACATGACCGCAGTCAGCTGACCTGGAGGGTTAGGGGTGGAGCTGAAGGTGACTCCGCCCTCTTTCACAGGACACCAAGCGGGCTGCAGCTGGAAGGACATCGGGGGCAGTTAATATGTGCATCCTTTCTGAGCATCGGGTGCCGTTATGAGCTCGCTTTGCGAAAGTCATTTTGTTTAGTGACTCAGAGGGACAGACACAGCCCAAAGCACATTAGCGCGAGCTGCCGCTTCTGGCACTAGAGGGATATAAATATTGTTAATGTTCACGGGCCCTCAGTCACTGACCGCACTTCCAACACCCCCGGGGAGAAATACCGGCCCCTGTGGAATCTCAGATACGGCACCAGAGAGACCAGTCTAGCAACCATGCATGTAGTTTCAGCCATGTGTGTTGTTTTGGCCTGAAGGAATGACAATGACTCTGCTTACAGAGGAAAGACAAATTTCATCCACTTAAAATATTCGGCTTATGTTGTGTAAAAATGACATACGGGAGAGGAACTGCTTTTTATTCATTTTTATTTTGCAAGAAAGAAAAATTGCTAATACTTTTTTTTGTACAAAAAGAGACCATACAAAAATACTAGGTGATTTTAATACAATCATAAATGTAGTTTTAAAAACTTTATTAAAATGTACTATCAAAAAAAAATCTAACTTCACTGAATAAAAATCTGTTGTTCAGTCGATGCTTTTCAAGCAGTAGTTGTAAATATAAACACAGGTCATTCATAGTGGACACTTATCAGGCTTATGGGCCAGTTCACAATTGGTTTGATCTATACAGAGGTGACAGGTGAGCCATGGCTGATGGGGGGGACAGACCATACAGTGAACGGGAGGAGAGAATGTAATGTGTGCTGCCAGGACAGACGGCGAGAGGGTTTACGTTACATCATGTACACGTCCCAGAACAAGGATAAAACATTTAAAAGTTTCACTTCTGTTCGCACAAAGGGGAACATTAAAAATCCACAGTTTTCTTTTCATTCTGCTTCATAACTATCTACATAAGATGAAAATCAACGCCCTTGGACCCCCGAGTCGGAACGGGAATCCTGTCCTGGGGGGCCCAGACTCTGTCCAGCTCCCGAACGTCAACGAGGCAGCGGGGACGAATCAGAGGTATACTGGCCGCACGATTGCCGACCCAAGAGAGGCAATGCAAGACCCCCTCCCGACCAGCAGGAGGCAGTCAATGGCCAAACTGTGCCCCTCGTGCCCCAGAGTCGATATGGAAGGGGGCTTCACCTGGCCCCCAATGCTATGAGGAGGCATGGCACAGCCACACATACAATACAGTGGGTGCAAAGTTGTTGGGGGACGGGGGCGGGGGACAAGCTGTTATACCCTCAACCTGTCCCAGATAATACTTTTAAAAAAGGTTGCAATATGCATACACTACACACAGTCCCTACCCAAGCCTCCTCGCAGAAATAGCAAGGTCTCAGCACCCTAAAATCATCAACAACACACTTATAGCGACTGATTTCAGGCTGTAAGGGATGGCGACAGTTACGGAGTTCGGATATAGTGCTATAAGTTATTTTACACTGTTAATATTCCTGTATATGTGCATTGTGTGATAATAATTTTACAAGAATATCATTCCTATTAGTTAGGAATTTGTTATTATAACAGGGCCAACATGGCTGAATTGGGATGGGGGGGATGAGAAGAAACAAAAAACGAGAGCCTCAAAAGGAGAACGAGAGCCAGCTGCACGTCCAACATGACATCCATTCATTCATGCATCCATTCATCATTCATTCATCCATCCCTCATTCATTCATCCATCCATCCATTTGCTCATTCATAGCCTATTGTTCCTGTTCTGCAAATCCACGGTCACAAATATCAGGAGACTCGGGCTTCACGTTTGCCCACTCTCTCCTTTTTGGAAACGGGCTCTAGCTGAAATGACAGACGAAAGGACAGACATTTCCTACGGGGGGGTGGGGGGGAGTGAAATGTCTGCCTCTCTTGCCTACATTCTACTGTCAGATGAGAAATCAGAGCAGCAGCTTGCTGGTCATGTGTCACAGGCGTGTTGGCGTGCTCCTTCTTGCGTGCTCCAGGCCGTGCTTGGGCGCCCCCTCACACCATGTTGTGGTGGTTGTTCCTGTCTATGATGTCCGCCGTGGGCAGCAGCTCCTTCTTCACCGGAGGGGGCGGGATGCTAGTGCTCTTAGCTTTGGTCTTGAACAGGTCGGACACATAGAACACCTGGAAGACACACGTTTCTGCATCAGAGTCGGCCTCCACTCGAAAGGCAGCAAGAACAAGACGGATAGCTGATGAGTGACCCCCCCCCCCGACAAGATCTTATCGCTCCTCACTGCCAAGTAAATGGCTGTAGTAAAACCCCATGGCGGCGGACATCATGATCTGTGGAAAGCCAAATGCAAGAATGAGTCACGCTACTGAAGGCTGGAAAGTTCTACTCGACTCATGCAGAGTCTGTGAGGTCAGTGGCATTCATGGGGGTGGGGAGGGGGCAGCTTTTCCTGCACCTTGAGTGATGTGAAGCAGGATGTGGAGGCTGGTTTACCTGGAAGTGGAGAAAAGGATGTGGACTCTGAAATTCAGCCATTGTCAGAAACTTCCTCTTAGAGATCTGGACACTGGCAAGTGAACAGCATGTGGCAAAGGCACTTTAATGCATTTTAAATACTGATTCAACTCTGGCACACTGGAAAGATGGGTGTCTTCTAGTCATTTTCCAGATGTTTTTAAAGCCAACCAGTGGACTCTCCATGGCATTCCGTGACACACTTGTTTTTCAGCGTACACTAGGGGCAGCGGCGCAGGGAATGGGAACATTCTGGAACAGAACTGTGCGTTAGTGGTACTGCTTTCCAACGAGGGCCCCTGTCAAGACGAGTCCCACTTCCAGTAACAAGTGGCCACATTTCAAACCTTAAGGAACGTGTCCTTTTGTTGGACACAGTTTCTCCGGAGGGCTGTTAACCGAGGAATGAAAAACAAGATTTCAACTAGATCTGAAGTGGGGGACGTGTACACGACTCAAATTCATAACGTGCTTCAGGGAAGCCGTTGGAAAACAGTTATCAATGTTGCAGTATTCTTTAGACAATATCCACTTGTGCGGAAAGAGAGAGAGATGTGACTCGGTGAGAGGCGGGTCTGCCCTACGGAATTACATCATGCTATTTACTGGGAGACCTTGTCATGCCTTGAAGCGATTCCCATTCTGTAACAAAGGAGAGGCATTTTTGCTCACATTACTTCTTTGTGCTTGAGACATGCCCTCTCCGGGTAGCACTCCGACCTCCGACCTCAGCTGAAGAGCTTCCATGAGCCGCAAGCAGCGCCATGCAAACTAGGCTTTCCTGGATCTTTGTTGCCGACAACGTACTTTCAGCAATGACTGGGGGGGGGGGGGGGGGGGGCGGGGGTGTGGACCCCCCCCCCCCCGCCCCCCAGGGGGGGGGAGGCGCCCGCCCCCCAGGGACCACCCCTCGCAACAAAGGCCAGCCACCCGCGCGCCGCCGCCCCGCCCCCCCCCCCCCGACCCCCCCCCCCCCCCCCCCCCCCCGCGGGGCGGGGGCGGGCCCCCCCCCCCCCCCCCCCGGGGGACCCCCCCCCCTCCCGGGACACAGTGTGGGTCTCCGAGCAGACCCCCATCTAGCACCCCACGTACAATAAGGCACGTAGACGAACGCAGACAGGCCTGATATACTTCAGAGCGCCATCGTGGACGGCAGGCACATTGTCGCTATAAACGCCAAGTTACGGAAATTACACCGTAAAATTCCCACCGATCCCATGGCCACTCACTGCATAGAGCTTGTGCACTGCGCCGTTCTTCAGACCTGGGCGACACTGCGTTTGATGGGGGAGAGGAGCCCTCCAGTTCCACGAACAAGAGGACGCACTTCCCAAGCGTTTGATGGCGAGATGTTACACCTGCTTAGTCTCCCCCACCTCTGCCATCCCAGTAATGAAAATTCCCCAAGGTTATTTCTTCTGAACTGACCTTTGGCGGTAGAGATTAAGCTCACCCTCCCGAACGTTTTCAAATGAGTGATGCCATCCACCTGGCTAGGCGATGGCTTGGTCATCATCAACGGGACAGGTAGTGTGGGGTGTCCTTCTAAGATGGTATATCGTGGGGAGACTGGAGCTGCTGTCTCCCCAAGGCAGACGGCTCACTTGAAGACGTCCTCTCTCAATGACCACATCACTGATTTTCCCGAGCGATTTCTCGGCACGCGATTGGCTGCTTCCCCAGCATCACCATGGATACGCTCAGCGGACACAGACTTGTCGCCCGCAAGCTCCGGCCTCAGGGGCGGATTAAGGTGTACAGAGGCCCCTAGGCTACAGTAGTCTGTGGGCCCCCCAACACCGTCCCCTTAGGGGCCCCCTTGCAGGCTGGCACACGTGGGGCCCCTAGGCTTAAGCCATATCTAGCCTGGGCGTTAATCCGCCCCTGCCCGGCCTTCACCCTGAGCGGGGAGAATGAGTGAGGCAGGGCTGTCGAAAACAAAACGTGAATTTCCCTCTGAACATCTGCCTGAACACACAGAACTTGGAATTCAGCCGGCTTTGGCACCACGTACACAAAACCCATTACGAGCCCGGTCTTGAATTGAGTGTGAAAATACTGACTTTTTAGAGGGAAGTTTAAACTTTTTCCACTGTACCTGAGGACTCTCATGAACCTTACTGACGCCATCGTGACCCGCTTCCTCCCCTGTGCGGCACTTTACATGCTGCAGCGTTTGACCATAAAATCCCAAAATGCGATAAATAACACTAAATCGTGGCCCTTGGGAGCCCGAGGAGGTGGACCTGACCTCTGTACATCATGCAACGCACTTTCGTGTCACTGTTCCAGCTCAGGCTGCCTGGTCTCCTTTAAAGCCAGCACAGAACTGGAGGATGTTAAACATTTTTTAATTGCTGGCCATAAGCACTCGCAGATGTAGGCCTGGCTCACGCTTGGAGGCCAGCGGGGAGGCGGGCAGGAGGCAAAAGCGCTTCAGAGAGGATGTGACACATGAAACAGGCCAACAGGACCTCCACCAGCTGGGTGGTGCCGTGTCTGAGTCACTGAAATGGTATATGAGTTTTTTGTACCCGAGGAACTCACACCCCTACACCGTACCACGAGAGAGTCCGCACTGTACTCCGCAGACGCAGTGCTCTCTGAAGCAGATGCAATCTCGGGAAATACCCCAAGCTGACCTATGGGTATGACTTCCTGGTCAAGGCTGCAGATGAGGCTGAACTCCTCAAGACAGAGATGACTCCATGGGGAAGGGAGCAGCAGACATAGGCAGACTGAACAGAGAGCCACAGCAAAGGTTCCATCGCTAACAGCGATGTCCTTTAAATTCCAAGCCAAGGACAAATGAATAAAAACGGCAAAGAATAAAATCCACGTCCCCAAATCATGCTCTCTTAACCATAATTGCTCATTAAACTTGTTACTTGTAAATGCCTGCCAGACAAG
>JABFEA020000046.1:15173101-15183473 GCA_019775915.2 Cyphomyrus plagiostoma
CCCCCCCCCCCCCCCCCCCCCCCCCCCCCCCCCCCCCCCCCCCCCCCCCCCCCCCCCCCCCTATTAAAGGTCAGTCTGCACATTGAAAGATGTTGAGGACTATACAGTAGGGTGTTTCCTTTTATAACGATCGAGAGCTCCATCTTGTCTATGCCTAGCTGGAACATGTGTCTGGACAGAGTTTCCGCACAGCAAGCCAGTCAGTCCAGAGGAGGGAAGGTGATAAAATGCTCAAGAAAACACCGGATCCCCTGAAGTGGACCTTTGCTTGCAAGTTTTTTTGGTAGATTTTCCAAATTCTGTGAAATAATAAATGATCCAAGATGTCTGCCTCATTTTTAAATCTTCTGGGCAGCAGCACTGAGGTGCAGCTTTCGTTAAATAAACACCAGCGGTTCCGTTTATTTCCAACAAGACTTGTCCACCAACTGAGATAATGGAGCGATACTTGTAAAAAGCAGAGGCTGGATATTTAAGCCCACTGACGGCCAACCAAGAAAATAATACAGATCATCACGATCAGGCCCCATAGCGTTCCCCATCATGTTGGCAGGACGTGGGGATTGAGGCACGGCGTGTGGAGAAGGGGTTGTCGACCTTTTTCCATATGCTAAATACAGGCTTTGCGAAATGCAAGCTTCGGTGAAGCTTGCAAGTGATATGTGTGCAATTTTTAAAAATTATATTGGCTAAACATTAAGTTTGAAGACATTTATGAGGTCCGGTGACTCACACAATTACATTTTTCATCAAGGTCTTTGGGGTGTTAAATGTAGTAATTTAAATATCAAGCTTGTGTATGTAATTATGGTTAACTACGCATTTAGTTCTGTACCTCACAGACTGATCAAACTGATCAACATTCACCTCAATCCATCAGCCTTCCTGAAGAAGAATATAAACTCCACCCACATTCATGGAAATGTTAGTTTTAAAAAAAAAATAACAAAATACTTACGATGCAGTAGGCCACCAATGCCCCCTGAACGAATCCCGCCAGGACGTCGGTGGGGTGGTGCTTGTGGTCGGACACACGGGAGAGGCCGGTGTAGAAGGCCATCATCAGGAGGGTGAACTGCAGGAGGGGTCTCAGAAGACGGGCGCCACGCCATGTGAAGCGGGATTGCAGGTAGAACTGGGGGGGGGGGGGAGTAGACCCCCACAAGGATGAGTAATGGCACCTTTATTGGCGTGAAGGAAATGAGCTTGAGTGACAGACCAGAAAACAGAAATTATTTCCTGCAAGTGATATTCTTGCATTAAAAAGCTTAATTGTATGCAAACACCAACATTTTAAAAATCAAGAAGGTGGAACAACAGACTAATAGATGGTTATCTACTGAGGTTTCAGTGATTAGTGGTGTAGTGACGGAGACCAGAGACCATAAACACAAAACAAACAAATACTGCGTAGATTCTCAGCTCTTTCATGCCTTAAATTCCTGTCGTGGCTGACACAATATGATTTGCATACGACACAGAGCCCCTAAGTACTTTGTTTTTGAGACAAAGGCAGGCAAGCTGCGGCCACGGCAAAGACACACAAGAAGCCATAGAATTCTTGTTTTTTCTCCTTCCCAAAAAACTATAAACACTCGTCATGGGCCAGAACTAGGATGGGTCATGGGTCAGCAGAAGACCACCCTCAAACAGACTGAACTATCAGGTGGGCTTCATTGCTACTTGGCTTAGATGATATCTGATCATACTTTGCAGGAGACAGCACTGTCATGGGAAATCCTTAAGAATTCTGCATTAGGCTCAAAACAATTGACAGACAGACAGACAGACAGACAGACAGATAGATGCATTGTTAAAAAAAATTGAAGGTGCATTTAGAGCTTATGAAATTATGTCTAAATAATCTTTCAATTTGGAGACCTGGCTGGTAGGTTCCACATACAATTCTTATTATATGCAAAGGCGGTTGCCACAGGCTTCTCTTCCGGCAGATAAGGGGGAGAGTCCCGCTTTCCCCGAAGCCGGCTCATCCGCTGTGCGTTTATCAGTATTTACACACAGAGGGCACTGGTGAGACACGGCTGTACGACATTAACATCAGTATATTAATACACCTGTCTCCGCTGCCGTGACATGGTAAAACGTATACATTTTTTTTAACGGACCATTTAATTGTTGCGGATAACATTCGGGTTAAATAATTGTAGCGCCATCCTGCAGGGTTGCCAACTCTCTCGCAGGAAATCCTACGGCAATTCTGTATTATTCCACTATAAACCTAACATTAGCTACATCAAAAGCGTTGGGATAGTTTGCAAACCCTACAGACTATTTACAAGGTAAAACTGTTGCATATATGTAAAAGAGTATGCTTGCCTGTGCAGACTTGTCTCAAATTGGAAAATCTCACGCCAGCCAGCTGACCAAAGTTAGAACTGCTGGGAGAAACGTTAAAACGGTGACCGACAGTGCAAGTTATAAAGCTTAACTACGGTTGAAAATCCACTGTCTACCTGACTGTCCATGATGTCTTTTACAATACTGTACATTAACGAAACGTTTGGCCTCAGTGCCATAAAATCCTGTACATCCACTCATTGACTAAAAATACAGCAAGGTTTGTTTATGTCTGTTTGATGGGGGAAATAATAGGGATATTCCATGTCCAGGAATGATTTTTTTTTTATGGCCGACGACCAAAATCCTGGACGGATGACAACCCTATTTGTTAGCAAACGTTAGCTTGTAGTCGCACCGTAGCACATTAGTAAATGATTTGGCTAATACTAACTAGCGGACGGCCATTTTTAAAATACGCGGTATCGGGATTCACCCATGACGCATTTCCGGTGATACTACCGGCAGTAAAGAAACTCAAGGCGCAAACTGCACGATACCTGATGCTAAAAGTATGTATTCCATGGACCGGGGATTCCAGGAATTTGAGAACTTTGTTACTGGGTCCTTTTTATATACCTCATCTCAAGAAAGAGGTACAGTGATGTTGTCATTAAAATTTGAGCTAGAACTCCCAAGGAACCAGCAGGGTTGTTCCATCTTTGTTAATTTTTTTATTAAAAATGTATATTTTAAAACAATTATTTAAAACATATACAGACCTGGCATACAAATGTAACTTCACACTACATTTTAAGCATGTGTGTGCGCGTGTATCTTATATAAACAAATGTACTGAATGTTTATAAAGCCTTTCTACAATCCCGCAAATAATCCCCCCTCGCTTTTTTGCAGGGTGAGGACAGTGAAGGAGGTGGTATCACAGTTAGCACTAGCTTTTACTGGTGACTTAAGGAAGTTGTTCCAACACGACCCCACACAGGGCGGTGGGAGGGTAACGTTGTCTTGACGGTGGTAATAAATACCGTGCGGGTGCCAAAAAAAGACGTCTGTAGTGCTCAAAGTGGCAACTGGGGTGTGACCCTCTTCTGCAGCTCGGCCACCCAGCTTATGTCCGTGTGCCCCCCCCCGCTGGCAGAAGATAAAGGGACACCTACAACCCCAGCTAAGAACCTTTGTTCTGCAGCTCTCCCCTATCAGGAAAGAATGTCTCGCTCACAGCTCTCAAAGGGAGACGTGAAAGAAGGCAATCAGATAACAGGCTGGTAATCAGTGCATGAAGAGCTGTCTTGTGCCCTGGAATGGGCAAACGGTCTCCTGGGAATCATCTAGCTTTGCAGAACCTGGTCACAGCTGCCAGAGTCCTTATTAAAAAAACCTAATGGTTATGCTGAACCAGCCACTTTTATAGTGTCAGCTGTTATTAAAGTCGAAATTACAGCTTCATGTTCATTCCCTATATTGTACTTCATCTTCCATTTGCTGTTTGAGCCAAAACAAGCACTGCAGCACTGGAATAAAATCCACACGTGGCTGGAGATGGCATCTGCATGCATTCGTCACCCAAAGTACATTTTAAAATATTTTCTAAAGAAGGTTAAACTGCCTTCGACTCCTGGGTGAGTCTGCCACACTGCATAAGCCTCCTAACTTTCTAGCTTCTCCCTTTGCACGCCGGACGGTCCAGGGGTCGGTGGCTTGGGTCTCACCCCCGTCGCCGTGCGGTCTGTGTTTTCTGGACGCGCCCGCAGCCAAACCCAGAAGCAGTCTGCAAGGAGGTTACGGCGAGGCTAGGAAATACCCACTGAATGAAGCCTCCTCGGCCACAACGCACGCTGACATCACCACCACCAGCCGACTACGTTCCCCACGGGTGGGGGAGGGGATGCCCGAGATCTCGGCGTGATTTCCAGGAGAAAACATTTTGGTTCTGGCAGACATAATATCCTGCCATGAAAAATGGCTGTGTTCTGCATACTAGTTTGAACTCTGAAGACCAAACTGGGTGATCAAAATGCGAAAAAAAAATATATTTACCAAAAGTTCTGAGTCAATGAATCAACAGCCACCAGGAAAGCACTGTAATTTAAAGCTTCTTTTGCAAAATGCACCGCTGACACAGCAGTTGTGTGGATGTCCCTACAAGACAAAGCTTGTTTTTGAAATAAGACACCCTTCTCTACAGCTCACTGAGCAGTCAATGATTTCATCCAATTCTTCATTCCCATGTAATTGTCTAACTTTTTGTGTCTAGGCCAGCATGTTTCCTTTATCCCATGTATCATTATTCTTTGCTGGGAATTTATGGTCCGAGGGCACGGACCACCCTTAGAGTGATGTCACCATGATGTCACACCATCTCGTGGGGTTCACCTGCGGTTCCTTCTGCTAGTGTCCTTGCCGTCAGGGTCCCAGAGAGAGGGAACCCCAATAACAAAAAGCCGGCCTTTCATTTGGGCCACAGCCAAGCTGGAGCGTGGCGGCTTTCGATAAGGCTTTTCAGAAGATGTGTAGTAATTTGGATACAACTGGACAGGATACTATCCACACAGGATCTGCTGTGGATCGACAACCAAAGAAAGGATACAGCAAAAGGTGAAGCCTTCTGATATGCAACACACGCAGTTAAACAAGGTAGAATTTATCTGCCCAAACTAAAATAAGCCGCAAAAATGGAGGAGGAACTCACCGCCAAGTACAGCATGGTGTACAAAGAGAAAGAGGCGTGGCCAGAGAAGAACGATTTCCTGGGGAAAAAAAACCCACAAAAATCCAAAAATTAATGGAAAATCTGCAGCGCCGAGCAACAGTTCATATATCTACACAGGATATTAAAACTGTTATGTTCATCTCATGTTTCTCACTGGCTTTCATCGAGTCCCACCCCTTTGTACTGTCAATCGGCACTTTGTGAGTTTAATATTGGACCCCATTTCTTCAACACTGGGCGAGAAGGTATACGACTAGCAGTCAAATGATTAAATTAATAAGCCCTTAATTTGAACCCTGAACACAGACATTATATTCCCGATCTCGCATTCCAGTACTGTTTTCAGCTAATATGTACTTCTTTACAGTCCTCAGCTGAAGGGATCTCAACAATGCAGAGGCATATAGGTAGTTGTGTTTTTATAATGTCTGATGTGTTCTCGTATTCTTGTCTCCTGCGTTGGTACAAGCACACCTGACAGCCATAGAAAAACTGCGTGATCCACGCTGAGGTTTCCGGGGACCATACCTGGCCTCCTGCACCACTTTGCTGTCTCCCTCCTGGCAGGTATATACAGTTATATAGCCACTGGAGCAGTTGATTGTGGAGAAGTCCGGCCTGCAAACAGCCAGGAAGTGCGGCCGCAACCGGCCCACCGACACCTTGGCGATGTCCGTGAAGGACTGGCTAATAGCACAGCCGAAGAGGAAGACGCCCACTTGCTTGTACAGGGCGGAGATGTAGGGGTTCCCCACAAAGGACTTGGAGCCCTGGTTCAGGTAGTGGATCCTGTACCACTCGCCAATGATGATCTGAGAAGGAAGAAGGAGACAGTAAGTGAAAGGTGTCAAAGTGCCAGTTCTCAGTGAATCTCTTGGGCACCGGGGCTGTGTACCAGCTTGTGCCCTGTGAAGGACAGATGGCAACGATGTAGTTCTAGTGACCATGGGATTTAGGACTTTCACACATAACACATGGGGGTGGATTAGAAGACAAAGGAGGGATGGCCATGCACGTTTAATGGCCTGTCTTGCCTGGATTAAACCATTAGCTTGTGGTGAAATGAGTTGTTTTCTCATTACTTGCTTAAAAATGTGTTAAAGAGCGTGGAGACAGTTGGCAAGGCGGAGGTATTGACCCGATAGTGCAGCGGACGGTCTGTTCCCAGCAGCTTACAGCTGGGATCATGAAGTGTGGACCCATCTGCATGCCGCAGCTTAGACACGCAACGTCTCCAAGGTCCACACAGTTGGTATCGGCATTGCTGATTAGAGGCTCTGGGCCGTCCCACTTAAGCCACTAGCGTAACTTGGCTTCTCTATTCCCAAGAAATGATTGGTGGTGGATGGGGTTTGCGTATCCGGAGCCCATCTGAATAAGCCACGCTCACTTGCTCTGTCTGACACTTGAGAACCAAAGGCCCGCCTTGCGGGCACAGCGGGCAAGATGTGCCACTTCAGGATAAACACAGTGGGGTGGGAAGGATCAACAATAATTGGCCACAGCTGCACTCAGCACAACCGCCCACCCCCCCGTCACCACCCTCTCCGGCAGGAGCCCAAGGAGGCAGCTGGTTTTAATCACCAGATCTGCTGAGCTTGGAACGTGGAGCCTCATCTGGAGAGCTGCCCCGTTTGGGTCCCCCCCACCCCCAAAGCCCCTCCCTTGGCTCCTAATTGCAAAACATTTCAGTAGAGGAGCGAAAGCTCGGTGCGAGAGCATCACAAAGTTTAACTGTGATCGCCGCCAGGGTCTCTCCTGGCTTTTCGCTACTCCTTAACTAGATAAAACTTCGAAATTTGAGCAGATGTTGACAATCTGAGGGCTCGTGGCACCAATTAATGCCGTTTTTACAGTGGAAAATCTGAGCCACCTATCTAAAATGAAAACAGTCATACAGCCATTAAATGAAAAACAGCTCTGGGGTTCATTTGGACAAAGACTGCAATCTTAATGTGTCTTAAGGAAAGGGGCTATATCTACCGTGATGTCAGGTGTCTTTGTAAGAAGCTCATTAATACCATACAAACCTCAATAGGCTTAAAAAACGAAACAGAACCAAGATACAGAACAGGCCTTTTTACTGGAACATTCTATGGTCCCAACTAATTCCAGCGTCCTGGCATCAACTGTAATATATGCTTCTGGAAACTTTCCAACTGTAGAAGTCACATGGAATCTCACATGTCCACGGATTACTGTAAAAAATGGAATGAAATAAACGAGGGAAAAACCTGACCTCTGAGGAGATGCAGGTGGTCCAATTCTCATGGTGGCGAGTCTAAGCAGAACTGACTGGACCCACGATACCTCTGGCATACAGCAGAGTGCTATGATGAGAACTAGCTAACTCGTGTTCGTGTTTTCTCTTCCTTCTTTCCTCAAGAGCAGAATTCAGTTGTTGGAATGGTATGGCGCAAGTCAACCGGCATGTTTACACTCTTGACATCTCCGAAATGTGACAGTCATGCCATGATAAGACAGAGCATGCAAGCAGGAAAGAAGCATCAACGGGATGATAAAGCACATTAGCTAAATTAGTAGTTCTAGATGAAGATGCAGCTAAACAAAGAAACCAAAATAGTTTGACACCCAGTGCTGCTGGGGTTGTTGGCAACCTGGGAAGCAGCCAAGCAGAATTTAATGGTACCACTATGGAAGTTAGTGCCTAAATGCTTCTGAGGGACAGACGTAGCTAAATAAACAGACCATAGTTGGCCGGTCACAGACAGGACAGCACAGACATCATTTGCTGGGTAGGTACTGATAAAGGGACTTACAGAAAGGATGACGATGACAATGCCCACAGCGCAAAGCACAGCGTCATTTATGGTTTCCTCCCTTTTGGATGGGTACTTGATGGACTCGTCGTCGCAGTAAAAGCCACGTTCGTAGGGCTTGACAGCGCTAGACTCGATAACCAGGAAAGGCAGGCCAGCTACAGAGACGCCACAGCAGGTGTGGGGCGGGGAGGACAAGAAAACGGTTTCAGGTCAGTGACGGAGACAAGAACATGGGGGGGGCACACAGAAGGGGCACAGGGCAGGGCAGCCAGGCAACGAGGGGGAGGCGCGTCTTCTCAAGGACTTCACAGCTGGCATCTTCCACAGCAGCGTTTCCTAATCGGGTCCTTGGAGACCCACAGACCGTCCATGTTTTTGCTGGTATCCAACTATAGGAAGGTAGCAAATATGTGGACTGTTTGGCAGGGAGATGCCGACTATGGGTCCCCAAGGACCAAATTGGCAAAAACCAAGTCCGTGACATGAAGACAAAAAGACAAGGAAGGTGGGGTTTCCCCAAGACCCCACCTCTCATTGCCTGACTCTGCTGCACTGTGGAGAACTTACAGAGGTGACTGGTAACTATGAGGCCTGTGGCCAGCAGGATGGGCGAAGGGACGGTGCTCCTTCTAAAGGGGCATGTGATGCTCTCGTCGTCACAGAAGAAGCCGCGCTGGTAGGGCAGGACAGCCGCCTTGTGTACCGTGATGGAAGGCGGCATGACTGCGCAGACAGACAACACTGGCATCAGCCCACCTGCGTCAAGTACTTACCTGTGGTTCTCACTGGAAGGGGTCTTACACATTTCACGTGGAGATTCAGTCTTTTACTCAATTGAAATGGAAACACTGCCTTACAAAACAAATGCTAAGCTCAGCAGAAATACACGTTCACCCGCTTACAGAAAGCCACAAAGTATTCCTTTAACTGGAGCTTTGATCAGGAAGTACTAATTTCAAGTCCTTCAGTTCATTTTGAGGATTTCAGGGTGTACCCCTGCCTTGTGCCCTGTGCATTCTGGGATAGACTCCAGGGCTCCCTAAGACTGTGACCAGGATAAGCCTATAGTTAGAAGAAGCATGAATGTAGTTCTTGTAGACAGACCTGGCTTGAAATATATATTAAACTATAGAAGACTACACACGCACACACACACACACACACACACACACACCTCACCTTCCAGAGATGCAACATCTCAGATTGGAAGAATAATTCCAATTAATTAATCAAACAGCCATCATCCAATCAGAAAACACTCCGTCAAAGGGAAAGCAGACTTCTCCGGCGTGGATCCGTCTGCAGACAGAGCCCAGCACTTTCCGTGGCTCTCAGTATGTTGTTCTTTCTTCCCCAAGTTTAGTCAGCCCAGTAACACTCAGAAACTAAGCCATTTCCAGACATGACAACTTACTTCTCCTCCAGTGACCTACAGTGACTTCTTTCAGCTGAATATGTCACTTGTGTGCTTGCATTTTTTTTAAAAATATAGTTCTTACCCAGAAAACAGAAGAATAAACCGAGAAAAGACAAGGGAAACATTTCCGAGAAAAAATTTGAATAGTAAATAGTAAATGCAGGAATGATGTTAAATTTTGTTTTTTACAGCACAACCTAAACCACACAAACTATTTTTTATCCCTCCAGCCAAGAAAAGAAAACATGAACTGCTAGATAATATCAGAAAGCCAACCTCAATGCAGGTCTAAGATTTCCAAATATAACATAAAAATAATATAGGCAAACCATTTCTTTCCCCATTTTCCTTAAACCGGTCAAGCATCTGTGGCCCCTTTGTCCTTTACACCTACTTTCAAAATTCTAAATCAAAACTTCTCATTAGGAGTTACACAAAAGTAAACCCCTAACAACCAAAGCTCATCGTCTGAGATTCTACTCACACACGGCCAACCCATGGTGACAGATTATGATGCTAATGAATGCCGAAGAGTTGCTGTTTGAGCCCTTTTATCCAGCTAACTACGTTAAAGCCAATTAGGGGGAATTTAGACGAAGAACAGAATCGATTCACAGCACCAAAAAAAAAAAAAAAAAAAAAAAACAACAACTTGACCTTGACTCTTAAAGGAACATGGAGAATGAAAACATTCCTAGGGTCTGTGAACAACAGAATAGGCAAGGCCTGAGAAGTAGGGTTTCTGGGTAGCGTTCGGCCTGCTGGGTAATGTTTCGCCTTCCTCTACAGACCATGACCACATGTTTACAAAAGTCCCTCGATGTACAACAGCTCCTCCAGCGCCAGGCTGAAGCAACATTGTTCTACTCTTTATGCCATTGCCAGGAGAGCACCTTGGAATGTTGGGATGCCTCCACTTCAGGCCTCCTTAGCCAATGGGGGGAAACAACCATCCTTTGTGGCGAGGGGGAGGGGAGCGTGCGTTGCTCTGAGGACAAAAACTTGCCACAAATGCCATTGGGTGTATGGGGGGGGGGGGGGGGGGGGGGGGGGGTTTGGGCTAAAAAAAAACACCCCAAACACACCCGCCCCCCCCACCCCCCCCCCCAAATTTGTGTTGTGCCACCCCAAAAACACCACATC
>JABFEA020000046.1:15183573-15209690 GCA_019775915.2 Cyphomyrus plagiostoma
CCCCCCCCCCCCCCCCCCCCCCCCCCCCCCCACCCCCCCCCCCCCCCCCCCCCCCCCCCCCGCCCCCCCCCCCCCCCGGGGACTGTGCGATTACTGAAAACCACAGCATCCAAGCCTCGACCCCCAAGCCTGCCCACAATTTTGTTCTGTCCCTCCACCTACACACCTGATCCCAGGCTGGCGGGAGGGAGATCGGCACGTGACTGGCCCAGCCCGAGGCCGCGGAGGTTATATCACGAGGTCATCAGCACTGCTTCACCGACTAGCCTTCCGCTAAATGCATAATGGAAAGCGACTGGGCTGCACTGCTGCAGGTGTGGACGGCAAGCGTCCGCTGCAGCTCTCACCCCGGCACACGGCTCTGCTGAAACGGCACAGACTGCCCCTGCCGCTGCTGGCAGTCAAACGATAAGACGCCCAGCGCTGTCAACCGGGCCTCATCTGGGGGGCGCACATACAAAATACAACCCCCCCTCACCCTAGCCCCCGTCCCACCCCCATGCTAAGTGATACACAGACTTTAACTCAGAATAACGTCAAACCACAGCAATATTACAGATTTCAGGCATCTTTTATCATCTAGTGGGTATTGGGGTTTTGGGAATTCTAAAGTACGAGGGGTTCCGTATGCTGGGTAGTTCCAATGAGTCTGCCTACACATGGATGTGGATGTGCAACATAATCCCCTTCTGCACCATCGGGTCATGTGACTGGTCCACCATACTTTCAGGCTTTGGCCTACCTGGTGGGAGCAGGTAGGGGAGGGAAAAACGGGGGAATGCAGGGCTTGAGCTGAACCTCTATAGTGTAGAACCCAAAGTCTGAGTTTGGATGAGGAGAGAAGCCTAGAAACTACTCCCCCAGCTACCTCTGCTTTCAGAAGAATCAAGTGCTTGTAAATCATCTGCTAGTAGCCACATGGAAAACCATCTCAACTCCGTCAGAAAGCTCCACGTGCTCTCCCACAGGACCCTTCCACGACTGCAGGATTTATGGTTAGCAGGCTAACCATTTCAAACAGCTCTGCAGGAACGTCAATCCGCCTGAATCTGGCACCTTCCGTCTACGTGGCACAGAGCGAAAGCAGTTTTACGAGGAAAGTTCTCGTATATCTTCTTGCACACGCTTTTTTGGTCTGAAGAGCCAATGCCGGCTGATGCGCATTTTCAGCATGACGTCTGTGGGATGTTTCTATGGTCATATTTTGGACCCATGACTACACACTCAGCGCAGGTGATCGGTGCATTAGAAGAGAGGTCTGCTAAACCCAGAGGAAGGCTCTTAAAGACATGTCAAGAGTGGCCAGCCCTGCAGCCTTTAACACTGTCTGTTACTTGTATGTGGACAGGCCTGGAAACGAGAGGGGTGACATACCCAGAAGCGCAGGGAGGGAAAAGGGCAGCGGTGCAAGGTGGAAAATGTGATGGCTTACAGCTCAGTCTTTGAGCAAAAAGAGAAGGTTTTAATGAGCTATTTCAACATGTGACGGAGGTCTTTTGGAGAAAAGGCAGGGACGGGAGATTTTAGGGTGATGTACAATACGTGGTTCCACCTCCCTCTTTGGTGGGGGGGGGGGTCGAAAATTAGAAAGAAAACAGCAACAAGCAGCAGCTGTGTTGGCATCACATGGCTGTTACCAAGGAAACGAGGAAGACTGGCGCTTCATCGCGGCCTCATTTATTAGGGTAGCGGCGTGCAGGTGTGTGTGCTTGGAGAATGACGCGTCCTGCTCAGATCCCCAAAGAACATGGCTGTGGTCGGCACACACCGAGCTGCGGTCGACCCGGCCATCTTCACATCGCCTCTGCTGAGCGCCCAGTCCCGCCGCTGTCAGGTGTGTGAGGCGTCGCCAGGCGTGGGCACCTGACTGCGGCCAGGGGGCAGGGGCGGTACCCTAACAGGGTAAGAAGGGGCAAAAGTACTGGGGGGGTGGGAACGCCTGCACTGTAAATCCTCCCAAAATAATCCCAAATTGAAGTACTGAAGAGACTCCATGAACCATGAACAGCACAAACCTTCAATTCCGATTTACGAAGCTGTGGAGTGATGACCAGCACTGAGCTTGTGACCAGGTCGTTTGCCCCCCCCCGTCTCTGCGTAAGGTGTTTTGTGTATTTAGAGAGTCTCATATATACATGGCTTTGCCTACAAACATGCAACCTCATCAAATGAGCAATCATGGCATAATCCAAACCCATCCCTCCACCGTGATCATCCTCCAGATCATCTGCACCTCATTCCATAGCAGAAATCCCCCCCCCCCCCACACACACACAGTCGGGAAACATCGTCTTCATCATAAATAATTATAAGGCTGGCCCTGCTTCACCGCCTGTGCCAAGGCTGACTCACTGAAAGTGACAGCTAACTTTTGGAGTGCCATGCCCAGGGGCGGCTTTGCCCGCCCGGCCAAACGGGGGCGGAGTCTACGCTTCCTTTGAAAACGTTTCGCTCGCTTCTTCGTGCCTCTGAATGTGTAATTCTGCTGGAACTGGTCTGGTAGAGCTGCCTTTTATGCACAGTTAAACTGGGCATCTTGGTTTGATTTTCTCGTAGAAGTTGGATTGTACCCCCCTCCCAGTCCCGCCAAAAGGGGGGAGAGGATAATCAAGCAATTATTAAAGCAACTCGGTGTCAAGAAGCTCGCTGGGGATCCTGAAGTGTCAGCATACAGACAACAGCGACTTTGTGCTAACTTGACCTGAAATTAACAATAAGTTTGGCGTTAAGCACACACACACACACACACACACACACACACACTAACCCCTTTGTGATCCTCTCCTAACACCATGTTCTCCACCACAGCCAGACACGTTCCTAGCACAGGCGTCGAGATTCATCTGGCTTCAATCTTCTTTCGGATTTATTGGAATCCAGTCGCGAGGAGCAGGGACCGGAGGGAGCCGGAGGCTGCTTTGAATCCAAGAAGTGAACCACTCTACCGTGAACTACTGAAATGCAGGCCAAGAGGAAAGGGTTAAATGGGGAGAGAGCTGGCCAGTCTGCTTCGCCCATAGGGCCACTAAGGAAAGGGAGACTCCCCGCTCGGCCGCCGTCTGACATGGCGACGTCACCCAAAACCACCCAGAAAAACAAAAATCAGACATGAAACCCCCGTGTGATGAAAGTCAAGTTCCCCACAATGGAACCACGCGTTCTGTGGGTCTTTGGGGATCAACATCCTTCGTTTCGTTTGCTTGGTGACTTTGTTTCCAGGCTATACGGCTGGGCCTGAAAAAAAGGGGAGAAGTAAAGCGAAGTAGGGGATGCCGCCGTCGATTACGGCAGCGGAGGCCTCCGCGGTGCCAAGGCTCCCGCCGGGCTGCACGCTGGTGGACTGAGCAAGGCATCCCAGCCTGACGTCAGGCTGTTACTCATCTCACCGAAGTAGATTCATCCTGGGGAATGTCAGTCAACTAAGTCAATAACACGGCAGAAAGTGACCGGCAGTCTGTGCTGGTAGAAAAATACACCAAAGTCGCGACATGAAAAGGCCTCAAATAAAGAGACGTGCTTTAAGAGAATGTAGCAGGCGTGTGAACCCGAGCGGGCTGCTTCTCAGGGTGCTTTGCAGGTTGCGTCTGGAGCGGAGCTGGAGGAGATGAGATGCCAGGAAGCCTGCTGAGAAACAGCCAATATGGGCATGTGACTGAGAGGCAGGGGAACAGGCTTCCAGGGCTCTGTCTCGACGGGAATATTTAACATGCATCTCTGAAGGAGTGGCATCGGACCACAGACACGTGGGCACGCGGAGGTCAGACGCGGTGCGCCATTCGGGGAAACCGTCCGGTTATTCTGTGGCCGTGCCACTCGAGAAAATTGCAGGCTGGGCTTTTGGGGGTGACGGCTGTAATTAAGCAGAGCTCTGGTTAACGAGCCACCGCCCCAGTGGGATCTGCAAAGGCGTCAAGGAGAGCGTGCTGTCGACGTGCAGGTTATGAGGTGGACTGACGGGGGCGAGTCAAACCCACACCACCCAACCAAGACAGGGATTCTGTAAAACCTGGAGGATCATACATTTCATTCAACAGGAGCAACATGACTGCCTACATGGTACGCTTAATCCAGGATAACCACTGCCTCTCCATTTCACAGAACCACTTAGCTAAACTGAGGAACTTAAGTGGTTTAAATCATGACAATTTGGTATAGCATGTAAACACCTCTGTGGACCATATTGCAGACTGCAGACAGACCAAAACATATGATTTGAAGAGAACCATGTGATAATCATCAGGGTCATTCTACTAGGTTTGGCGATGACATCTACAAACAAGCTGCTCGAAACAAGAGCCCTGGGCTATTAACCGAGTAGATGGAAGGGCAGACGTCTCAACGCACCTGTAGATTGCTTAACTCTGATTGGCTTCTCTCTGAGTTCGGGGGGGCTCTGCACCTCCCCCAACACTAATGACAAGTTTACTTCAATGCCACGAGTCTGTGTGGAACCGGACAGATCCTGGAAGCTTGCACTTAAAGAACAGGGGCAACACAACATCATTCCAGACACTTGGCAGCACTTCGGCAATATAACAGGTCGGTTTCCCGGTGTTTTCCAAGTATAAAGAGATGGAGATAAAGTTTCACTTTTTTCCCCCGCAGAAAACTGATGTCAGGGTCAACAGCAAAGAGTTCTGTCATAAAACACCGCCAGAGACCAAGGACAGTCTTGCATGGCGGATCTCAGTGTAAGAACCAGCTATCACATTCATAGGGGCATGACGCCACCCCGTTAACCTCACTCCACAAACCCATGAATCACGCGGGGGGCACAATTGTCACACAAATCTGGAGAAAATGATCGCTTCTCCAAAATATCCCAGAAGGCAATGGGATAAGGATCTCAGATTGAGTAATTTGCTGGACTGAAGAGTGGAAAAGCCGTCGGGAGCGAAACACAGGTGGGGACTGGCGTGATAGGACGGCAAGCTTGGTCACATTCCACCTGAAGCTGATGTTATGAGAGCTCTGGCTCTGAAGGACTCCAGCAGCGCGGCAGTACATTTTCAACCTGAAGTCCTAATTATTTTCGATTGCTGGGGAGCAGCAATAAGCGGGAGATAATGGATGGATGGTGCAGTCCAACCATCGGGAAGGTGTGATATTATTAGAGTTACACTGTCAGAAAAAAGGACCAATTTGCACCCTTGAGGGCATAATTACCTGTCACTGGGACTGTACCCCTAAGAGTCTGCCAGCTGTAGCTGTAGGTAAATGGACCTTCTAATCTAATTTAAGGTGCAGAAATGGACTCTGGGGAACATTGTTGTACCACTGGGGAGAACCTAGAGGAACAAAACTGTACCAGGACTGTAGCCTTTTTTCTAACAGTATACCTGACTGCCTCTGCAACACCCCCCCCCCCCCACCACCACCACCAGAAAACAAAAAGCCAATCAAATTAAAGGATTTAGGTAACAGTAAACCCTAAAGTCATCCAATAATGCATCTTCTGCGATTCTTTGACTACTCACACTTAACAGGTCCTGACAACACCCACACAAAACCCCTGTGGGGACCATTTGTTAGCCACAGAACCATACCTTCAGCAATAATGTAGGGATATCTTGTTTAGAATTTAAACAGCCCCTACTTGGAGCCCAAAAGATATCGGACATACTCATCATGTACCCATTATACCTGACACAGACAGAAGCAAGTGGGGGGGGGGGGGGGAACAGAACCAACGGCACGAGATGCAGCGAGACCGTGTTACAGGCGGAAATCCCTCATAAACAGTCAAGACAACGGCTCGCATTTCCCCCTCATATAAGTGTCAGTCTTGGGTCTATGGTGGCTGGGAGGCCAGCAGATAGATTTTAAGACAACTCACAGTCTTACTTGCTTACAGATCTCCCCACAGCTATTACTCTGCTACTGTTAATGGCATAATGTGCAAGTATAGCTAATTTACAGCAGCTTGCAGTAAACCCTCACTGAAAATTACTGTTTGAAATGAGACATGTCCTTTCTATTTATACCAACTTAATATAAACAGCAAAAATGCAGAACGGGAATTTTTAAGGCAAACTAGAGACGGAAAAGTCCAATGGGGGAAAAAATCCAGTTCCCAAATACACGAGTGCTTCTCGTTGTTTACAAATTGTACATATCATTAGATACTGCGTAACATATATCTACTGTGTTTGACCGCTAGTACTGTCAGTAAGATAAGAAAATTAAACGGCGAGGATACAGCTGTTTATACTGATAATAATATGGACTTCAAGTAGACTAATTAAATACGAAGAACGATCAAATGCAGACAAAAACCTTGCAAAAGTCTTTTTATGTTTTTAATTATTGCTGACGTTTTTAAACAGATGAACTTGATGGGTTCATATTAATGATTAAAGTGAAAATACATCTTTGGAAAGTTTTGCTTAAAAACACTCCATACGTAAATTTACCTTCATAAATTCGCATTCATTAGAAAAGATGTCAATATTCTACTTTTTCTAAGAGCATTTCAAAGATTGTTTTAATGAATGCGTGCCTCACTTTTAAAATTATACACACATTTCAAGAATATGCCGCGCCTGAGAAGGCATCGCAGAATGTTTTAACTTTCAAAACAACTCACCTAAAAACAAACAGAAGAGATCTAGAAAGACGAGCAGTTTCCTCTTGCTGTTGTCTATGCCGTTATTATTATTTAATGTTGCGTTTCCTCCGTTTCTGGTCTCTGGTGCCATCGTCTTCTCATACATGAAGTTTTGCATTAAAAAGTTTTAAGTCTGCCTCGGTTGAAATCCAACGACAAAACGTGGCAATTAAAAACAGCAGACTCCTAAGCTTGCGTTTTAACAAAACGACAACCTATGCTAAAAACAATGAAGGGCGGGGGGTGGAATTAGCATGAAAGAAAAGTTTCTCCAAAATGTTCATCCAGCGCAGGGAAAAGCGATCTCCTTGTATTGCAGCTTACTCGCTCAGCCTAGGCGCCGGAGTGATGCTTTCCAGTAATGCAAGTCTACAGGTACTGAGAAAAGAAATGCATACACATATATCAGTGCCTATCCGTGGTAAAATATCTTAAAAATAAGTAAAATGATCTGCAGCGGACTTGTGTTGTGATGTAACCTACAGCAAATTCAGTGTTTTCTAATCTCTATGCACTGAACTCTCTCTCGCTTGTAACTTGTACTTTGCTGGTGGGCGCTTCTCCTTCTATTTTATGAATCCTCGCCCCCCGCCCGCTCCAAAATAAGCCAGCCCACTTCCCCCAGAGTCACGCTACGACTCATTATCCCCCTATTCCGACGTAAAGCTTTCCCAGGAATAGTTTAGTCATCACACATGAGTCTTTAGTGCTACGAGCGATCCGTTTTACTGGATGTTTTTGAGCTTCATAAAATGTTCGGTTTGCTTGTTTATTGGGGGTGGCACAAGATGACGCTACAGTTTATTAAGCCTGTGTAATATATAGTATGGCAGTGATTCATAAACATCCACAGTTACTAGTATTTCTTGATAAAAGTGATTCGTTCGTTTCTTGCCGTGTCAATGACATTTTAATAAGAAAAAGTCGCATGAGCTAACCTGCATAGTAAATTGAAAATTAATGTAAATAAATATTTAACATAGGTATTGCCTGTAGTCGGGCATTGACAAGGAATTTTGAGAAAGCGATTAGTTACTCCCTCTAGTGGACTATAAATATATTACAAAACCTAGCAGGAGTTCATAAAATATGGGTAAGATTCACTAGTGACATGTCAAACGTATGAGTCGACGGTGCATTATGATTTATGCGAATGATTTGTGGCATTACAAGACTGATAATTAAATAAAGTAAACTGAAAATCTAATTGCATTTATAAGTTTTTTGGTTTAGTTGAAACATAATTCTGTCTGATACAGTACATAGGATATAGGCCTAATAACTTCTGTTTCGCAGTGTAACTTGTATTTGAGAATACGGCCTGCCATCTAGTGGTAAAATTCTTGGGTTTGCGCATATGAAATTTATATGGCAAATCAGCAAATTTCATATATCCGCAGTGTTTATTTGACCGTTGTTTTGGCGTACATTTTTATGCTTAATAAAACGATTGTGTTCAGCCTCGGACTCCTCTGAACTGCGAATAATATCAGGAAGGGAATAATTAAAAAAATAATAATAAAGCCAAGCTTCGTTCAAGGTACACGGTTTTCCCTACTTGGCCTACCATGATGTTGATTTCCCTCTGTAATCTACATTCGGACCGGAGCCGCAATGCGCGCCTCTGATTGGCTCCCGCCAGACACGCCTCCTTATTAGCTGAAAAATGTCCACATGGCTGTCAGGGGGTGAGTGGTTTGAATGAGATTCAAAAATCCTGCAACCAGTTCCATGAAAGTAACCGCCTTTAAAGTTAGGATACCGAAAATTTATACTGCATCAAAAAAAAAAACTGAAAGCAAAGATCATAAAGAGTACTGTCTCGTTAAAATGTCTCAACGGCATCGCGAGAAACTCCAGCTTTTAAGGTAAATTTAGCAAAGTGTTTCGAACTAAACTCTTTAGTCACTGCTGTGACATTTTCAATAAACAACCCCTTGGTATTTGAGTCCGAGTTAAAGGGAAAACATAACCGAGAAAGTAGCCCACATTCATTTTTTTTTTTTTAATACTTTTGACTTAAATTTTTCCATTTTGAATCATACTCTCAAAATGTACACCTGTTCCACTTGTTGTTCAAGCAAATATCTAATCAGCCAATCATATGTCAGCTGGATGATGTATAAAATTATGACGATATAGCTCAGGAGCTTCTGTTAATGTTCGCATCAAACACCAGAATGGGGAAGAAAGGTGATTGTGACTTTAACATGGTTGTTGGCGTCAGACCGGCTGGTATGAGAGTTTCAGAAACTGCAGAAGGATAAGCAGTTTGGGAAATTGATGAGAGTGAAATCGGCGGAATGTGATAGAGACCCTGCAGTGAGTAATTTAGCCTGAAACACACTGGCTTTCTAGCACTGACTTGGGACCAGTGGCATATGCACATTGTTCGAAAACTGATGTCGATTCATAACCATGTCTGCAGAGATAGACCAGCAGAGACCAATGACTCCCTAAGGAGCAGGGCTGGTTACCCCTGTAGTCGACATGGGTGGCAGATTCTGAGGGGGCACGACTTGCCAGCCAATCTCGCTTCAGACGGGGGGGGGGCGCCAGCGGTGATGCTCACCTTGGGAGCCACATGGGACAGGATCACTACATCTGAGGAGGCTACTCATGTTTGAAGTAGCTATAATCTCTGTCTGATATTCTTAAACTTTCAGATCAAGCAGACCCCCACTACGGATGATCATTTTAGTAAGATGAGTAAATTTTCAGTTGTCTTAGAATTTGTTTAGGTCTAATTGTACACGGATACTCTTGATTAAAGTGCCCGTTACAGTTTGATGCCAATAATAATCTTTCATCCGCTTTTGTATTTTGTCATTTTCTGATATGGCATTAGTTTTTTTTTTAGGAGTGACCTTTCATGTGTTAGCAATATGGAGGGCACCCCCAATGTATTTTAAAAAATAGCTGAGAGATTAAAGGACCCCACCCCCATTTTTACTGAATGAGAAGCATCAGCACTGTGTCCGCTTGTGTGTCCAATTCGTCCAGAGCGGGTTTAACTCGCACACTTCATAAGTGTGACAAGTGTTGTGTTTTAAAAATCAATGTTCGTGCAAAACCCATAAAATATTTTTAAAATGCATAAATCTGGTGTCTGATTTGGTGAACAACGTTGTGAAGTCCTTTCTGGCACCCTGAGGTCGCCGAGTATAAAACTTGACATGGAGTTAGGGGAACTAGACCACATTTTCCCCATTCGAATTAGGATTTGCTGTTTTTGATATTAAGAGAAATATTCTACCAATCATGTGTCATCTGAATAAATTTAAACCTTAATATTCATAAAAGTTGTCTTTACTATAGTTATGAAAGGCAACACGTAAATATGATCATTTTGATGATTATTACTGAACTGTACCAGTTACTTAAATGGCTGAAAATTGCAGTAGATCTCCAACGATGATTTAGACTCGAGGTTGGTAGATTTTTGGGACACGATGACAGACTGAACAATTCTGCCCCCTGGTGACGCAACTACGCCACTGAACAGCACTCCTGAATATTTCATTTCCAAAGCCAAAGTCATCGCTGGCAGCTCTACATATTAACTCATTCTGCACATCTTGGCCGTTCTCAGTGAGTTTCACTGCATTCTTGCTCATGATTTTAAACACATTGGTCGACACTAAGAAAATGAACATGATCTGTGGCAATCTGAAGATTACCATTCAATACACCAACTAATGGAAAAAAACTGCACGCTAGTTCAGGTAAATTGTGCATGGGTGGTGGTTTCTTTTTCCTCAACACGACGCTTTAAAATGTCACAAAAGTGTAGACCTACTGCAGCTTTGTGGTCAGTAATCACTTCCTTCGTAGCAGCGCTAGGCGTCTTCGGCTGGGTTTATTATAAAGACACATGGCTCATCGTGATCCCAGTGCTTAACAACTAATTTGCAATACAAATAGTATCACACAAGAGACGGGATTTAAATGAAGACATTTATTGACAAATAGGTCACAGTATAAGTGAGACATTGATGAAACGGATGCAGTCACACAGCATATCAGTGCAAACCCTACACTGCAAACCTGGAACTTATCCCAAATCCTAACAAGTCAAAACCCCAACACAGAAACTGCAACTAGAGAACTTCTGTTCTGTGGTAACCTTAATAGATTACCCGAATCATATTTTACTACTTTATTACCATATTCAACATTTTTATAGAAAAATAATCATTTTCTCGCTCATCATATTTCACTGATCAGACAGCTACAGTAACCATGAAGGTTAAGTACATGGACTTTGCTGGCAACACCCAGCTAAGATGACCGGCTCTAAAACCTGCTGTCATAAGCTGCTGAAGGCCGTCAGCGTTTGACAGTTCAGCTTGCCGACACTCTTAACGCAACCAAGTCCTGCGAAACTGGCTCTCTCAACCTTGGAAATGAGTGGGCGGTGAGTGATTAAAACTGACCGGCAGTCACTCTTTCCACTACTTCTTCATTCAAAAACCTTCACGCAATCTATTTTTCTTGAACGTTCGGCAAATTAAGTAATGCATTTTACTTCCGTCCCATAATTGGAAAAGTCCGGAAAGGTTCAGATGATAGTCTGATGGAATCACCAACATGTTCTGGCCACTGCTCCTGTAGGAAAGACACATGCACGGAACACTGAACACCGCTGTAAATTCAGTACCTACCTACCAAGCCAACACTTTGCGGGTTAGAGCATAAACAGGAACATCTACTCCACCCCTTCATTGATGAATCGAGCCCAACGGAAGCATGCCCCAGGTTACCCGTGAGCCCGGCTGCCGGGCCAGGTCACCCCCTGTCGGCGAAGGAGGCGGGGGGGGGCAGGATGAGCAGGTCCATCAGCTGGAATTCCCCTTCCGGCTCGCTGCTTCGCCGAGCCGAAAATGCAGCCGCCCTGAAAGCAAGAGAAAGCAAAATCAGGGAAGGGATGGATGATGGGAGCAGGTCGAGTGGAAAGCATGAGGGCAAGTTTGATACTTACAGACTGCTGTGTTCCTCTGCTAAACACAGACCTACATACAAAGACAGCAATAGGGGGGCAAATGAAAAAACGGCCAATAAGCGTCCCAAAGCCTCACTGCACTCACTTTTCTACAAGATCCACTCATTCCAAAACTGCTTGTAACATAGACCAGGGGGTGGGGAACCTGTTCCCCCAGCGTGGGTGCAGGTGTTTGGTATGGCCTCTCAATCAGCCAATACCTGCAGTGTTGGGGACCTACTGTTGAGAGCCACTGTTTTATTATTGGCTGAATATGAGGTCATGCCAAAAACCCGCACTGGCTCTCCGTGGAACAGGGTCCCCAGCCCGGTTGTAAGACAGAGAGCAGAATGACATCATGAGGGCCAAGTTCCTTAGCGGTGATTGCTAGTCTATTGAAACCCTTTCAAACAAAGCGAGACCTCAACGTGGAACCGGTGACGTTCACTCACTTGGATGAACTTCAGTTCTTCACAGAATACATGGCGAGGACGACAAAAGGGAAGTTAGTGACTATTTCTGGCAGGTCTAAAAAAAAAAAAAAAAAAAAATACTTAAAAGGAGTACTTTGAAATAAGTCACCTTGGAGGAGTCTGTCCTGCGTTTTCCTCAGCAACACCGTCGTTTTCTTGCTGCTGCTGGAAGAAAGTAGCAAGTTTCTGGAGGGCCTCGAACCTCGTCCTGCAGATGGGCGGAGAGGGAAGGTGTGCCCGGACACCCGAGGTGAACAGTCACAGGCAGCCTGACGTCTGTCAAACTACGCATCCAGAAGGTCAAGTGCCTCAACAAAAACACTGATTTTCCTCACAGGAAGTGAGGTCAGTGGAAGAGTGTCAGCTCCTGGCAGACGGAGCCGTACACGTCGACTTACAGGGTCTGGCTGTCCTCGTAGCCGTCGATGCTGGCGGCCGGCTGGCCTTTGCTGTTCGCGTAGCCTGCCAGACAGAACCAGGAGGCCAGGTGAACCTCGCCCCCGAACCACTGCTGCAACCCTACCCATCTTCTGCAGATTAAGCGTCGAATACGAAACCTAAAGCCACAAATCTTCTGGCAGATACTTACACATTTCAGCCATGGAAACAGTTTGACTCGGCAACCTATAATAAATCAGAACGACATTTTACAACGGAACAAGTACAAATTAAACATGACAGCTGCAATGACACAGGGACAACGAGCTTTACAATTCAGGTTTATCATCAGAGTGTCTTCTATTGGATGAGACCTTACGAATGCCCCAACCCAATAAAAAAGTCATGACAACATTTGGGAGAGATAGTGGTTTGTTTTCCCATTTTGGATGAGTAGCCAAACACCACATGGTTCCCCCTCCTACCGCACATCTGGAGGAGACAAGATCGATTCCTCGTCACACGTCCATTCCTCACTGTCTGTAACTGAGAGACAGAGTTCCTTAGTTCCACAAAAAAAAAAAAAAAAAAAAAAAAAAATATATATATATATTCCAGCCAAGCAGCTGCCAAACTCCCCATGCAGATTAAGGGATGCAGCTACAGTTGTCCCCCCACACATCCACAAGTTCAACCAACCGTGGATTGAAAATACCGGGGAGGAAAAGTAATCCAGAAAGTTCCAAAAAGCAAATCTCAGAATTTGCCACGTGCCGAGCACCATGCTGTGACTTGGACCATAATCCCCCCCCCCCCTCTCCAAATGTTCAGGTTGGCCCAGAGTCGACCAGAGAAACTCAGTAACCTACACTGCTCTGCAACACCAATGCCGAATGATGTGGGTTAAAACTTAGAATATGATCAAGTCTTTAGGGTGAAGGTCGAAAAACCATTTCACAAAATCATTTCACGTTTCATTTACTCAAACACAACATTTCCCCTTATTTGCGTTATATATTACAAGTCATGTAGAGGATGTGAAGTTCATGGGAAGATGGCATATTTGCATATAATCCTGTACTTTTCCTACAAGGGGCTTGAGCGTGAATACAGAGGGTAGACAGCACTAAAAAAAAAAAAAAAAACCCCACAAACGTACTTACAGCTGCTACTGTGAGCAGGACATTGGTTAGAAGACCTGCAAAATAAAGAGGACAGGCAGTGGGAAAAAGGACACGTGCTTCACTCCATCTTTGCTGCAGAAAGCCTAAATCAACTGACAGAACTACAGAATTATCAGCCAAGAAAAGACAAGCTGGTTTTGGTTCAGTCTGCACATTATTGCATTTTAGAATGCAGTTCAGCTGCTGTAGGCGATGGAATATTCTTGCCAAAGCAGTGTTTAATTCTTTATAGTTTGTGTGGGGGGGGGGGGGGCATTATTCTGCCTTTAAAAGCCCCAGCTAATCTGCTTAACTACAGTATAAATATCACGAAATTGCCATAATGAATATTTGCTGCATAAGGTCAATATATCACGGTCCTTGCAATCAGAGGCGTATTCCGAACGTCCATTAGCTCCTATGCTGATGAACGCAACAGTAATGCAATACTTTTCAATAAGCACATCCCACTGAGACAGCAGCCTCTGGCAAACCCACGTTGAGGAGACCATCTCTGCTCTGCAGACCTGAACAACCTGCAGTACCTTCACCCCAAACCTGTGTGTGACCACAAGGTTGTCGCTTAGATGCCAACCTGATCCTATATTTCACAGAAGGGGTCGGAGGCAGAATATCAGCCCAATACCCCTGTGAGACTTTTCTTATCATGGTTTTGAAAAATGGAGTTCCTCCGCTTGTAATTAATACCATCAACCAGGAAAACAGTAATTTTTCTTAATCAATCAATTTCGGGAACTTCCACTTTATATAACCAGTGACCAGCTTGCATACGTGTTTACATTCCAGACTCTTCCTGAACTTGCATGTTTTTGACCAAAAGGTTACTGAGCCCAAATATAAAATGGGAGGTTTAGAGACTAGTGCCTCATTCAGGCACTTATATAACTGAATTCATAACTGCAAAATATCAGGGAAGCAGATTGGTCACGTGTAAAGTTTAAAGTAGCATTGGATTGTCTTATAGTAGATGCTGCTTCTGAAGTATTAAATGCACAGTTACTACGCTTAATCTACCTGCTCCCATCGCTGAAGGTGTCCCCATCGACGGCGGGGCGGCCCGCAGCCTGGGAGGCCCTCTTTCCGAGCTCCAGCATCTCCTTAATGTCCAGCTCCACGTTCATCACAGGGATGTAGCCATCTGCGGATGTGCGAAGAATCTCTGCGATTCGTAATGGACGGAAAGGCTGCCAGAGCACTGGACACATCAGCTACACAAACTTCACCATTCCAGGGTCAACTTCTCGTAGCTGTTAGTCAATAAAATCATCAATCCTCCAAAAAAACAACAGACTTTTGCATTTAACTGTCCTGTAACTATCCAGCTGCTACTCAAGCTTAGAACGATTCACATTTTTACAGCAGCTGATGACTAGAAAAACACTGTTAGACCCAAATTAGTTCAACTAGCACCAAGAGACCTTCCATTTCAGATCACTGGGATGAACATGGTCTCTCACACTTATGGTCATCGTCCCTCGCCAGCCACTTCCCTTTGGGACAGTCAGTGGTACGGATGATGCTGACTATGTCTCCGGTCTGTACAGGAAGGTCACCCTTTCGTCCCTTGCTGGCGACTGTCACCTTGGCCTTGTACATGGGCTCCTCCTGCCCAGTTATCTTAGAGGGACACAGGATAAAGCAGCCAGTGTTTACTGTGGAAATCTCAGCAATTAATCTGAATCTTCGTCACATGACTAAGGCCGGTGGAAATGTGTTGTAACAATTTACTATAGTTGGAGACACCGTGACAATAGACAGACATAACGTGGACGGAGAATAAATAGAGGTGTAAAAGCAAGTGATGAATGCAGGGGACAGTGCAATGCTGGAAGCTATTGCAGGCAGAACACAGACAACATACCCATGAATACAGCGCATAACACAAAACACGTGGAATGTGCAATTATAACGTAAATCGTCAAGAGTAGGTACTATTCAGAAAGCAAACACTGAAATCCTGCAAATGCTGCACGGTTTTTGATTAAGCAGTGGGGGGGGGGGGGTGAGGAGTGACTGTGCTCGGAAAGAAGCTGCTCTAGAAGCGTTTTTTGGTGGTTGGTGATCAGGAGTCTTCAACCTGAGAGAAGCAGCTGAAAGGGATCATGTGCAGGATGGTGCAAAAATGTTTGTGCCATGAATCCTTTGAGGTTCTTAACGCAGATGCCACCATCTTCTCCATCGCCCCCTCACAAACATCTAGCAGATCCTCGAGGTGGATGCTTAGGTCTCCACACCACCTACTTTGAACTTCCTTCTCATCTCGTTCTCCTTCTTCTCTTTCTCCCGCCGTTCCTTCTTCTCGCGTCTCTTCTGTTCTCGGTCCTCACTGCTCTCTCTATTCTCCTTGCGCCCATTGCTGCTGGAGACAGAAGTGGCCAGAACTGGGATGGCATTGAAAAATCTCCAACTATTTGAAGCCAAATAGAACAAACAATAGATTCACATACAGGCAGACGTTGATCTTCACAGTGAAGTGCTTAATAGTGGAAATGTGTAAATGAACACGCAGATTAGATCATGTTAATAAGATTCCAAATATACCCATTTCCATGTGAGAAAGTTCCAGGAAGCTCTCCTGACAAGCCTAGAAAGAGTTTATTCCATTGCATTTTTCAATGTGTCAGTGGAGACTTCATGTTGACCATTGAACAGTGATGCTCACCAAAGAAGCATGTCTGTCAGTAGGAACTTTCCCCATTAAAAATGAATTTGCACAAGCTTACCATGGGTTGTGAAACCATGTGCTCTTACGCGAATCTTCACCCTGTTGAACGTCACCAACCAAAACAAGAAGTTAACTGCATATTAAAACAGTCCAAATGCTATATTTTTTCAGTCACCAAATAAATCTTTTGCCATTTTTCCATAAGGGAGAACTGCAACTCTTCAAATTCCACCTTTAGCCAGTCTCATTAACACAAACACACTTACCGTCACGTCAGTATCAGCGTACGGATCTAGAGAGGAGCAAATAAAACAAAAAAAAAAAAAAGATGTCAGACAAGTCACAGTTGTCTCAGCAGTGTGCAGATCCCTCATCCTACTCTACCTTGCAGGAGTAACAGCGACATCCACAGAACTCTTACTTTTTGGAATGACTTTACGTCGCCAAGTGTTCTGCCCGCGGCGAAGCTTGGTAGTGATCTCAACGTCTTCATAGACGTTGTCTGCATTTCCACTGTGCCTTTCAGAGCCAAGTCTATCAAAAGTAAAATTCCACAATTACACAAGAGAGTGGCGACAGTACCTGCAACTGAAGGTGTATACACTTGTCAAAGTAGAGTCATTGGGATTGACGAGTTATGACACCACTTCACCCAGCTAATGGCTTTGCGTCTTTGCGTTGACGTTCTGTGATGCAAGCAGAATTCTGAGCTGTAGGAGCTGGGTCTGGAGGGTCCAAAGCAGGCGCAGATCCCTTGGTCCACAACCCCAGCGCCTCTAGAACCGCTGACTTTGACTCTCTAGGTTCAAGGTCTGTGGCATGAAGACTCTGGTCCTCAGAACCAATGGCCTGGGACTCTAGGGCATTAAAAGCCACACTGAAAGTTCCTGTAAGCTCTGGACACACCAGATCTTGAGGCTTAGGGGGCACCGGATATTCAGGAGCTTGGCCTTCAAAATCAATACATTCAAGCACCCCAACAAAGTCTGAAACATAAACAAATGCACAAGAGAACACGCGTTTCATTGCAACAGGAAAACATCCAATTTACATCCAATGAAGTTCAAATAGCCTTAGAATGCTAATCTTTTTAGGAGAAAAAAAAATAAAGATCAGCCAAGGAATCAGTTACCAATTTCAGATTGATCCTTTCCAAATAAGGCCCACCAGTGGCTGAGATCCACCAAATGGGGTCTGGTTGGTTTTTCCGGCGGGAGACCCAGGGACTCGAACCCGGGAAGAGGCATCTTAACTGGACCAACGTCAGCGCGATGCCCCAGTCGCAAGCAGTTAGTCTTCCAACCTGCACTCTCCTTACGTATGTGTGGCACCTTCCCTGGAGGAGAACCCATCACAACACATGGCACTAAGCATGATTAAAAAGGATTTTTATGTATTTATTTATTTATTTATTTATTTTTTAAAAGTGACAGAATATGAGCTTTTGCTTCACACGAGTTGTTACATTCTTGCGAATAACTCAGCACATCACTGTCCGATTAGGTAGCTGGCAAGACCAGGTACTTTCATTGCCTGCCTAAGAAAATTTAGCTAAATTTATACCACCAGAAAATTCTGGAACGTACTTACAGTGTGAAGCTATACTGAGCTTGGCAGCGAGGGCAGTGACACTGGCGGCCTGAGACATACTTCGGGGTTTTTGAGGAGCAGCTTCTGCCTTCTGGTTCTCGCAGCCCATGAGAGACAGTTTGGGAGATGCCTTCAAGGAGAGCCGAGGAGGGCTGCTAGCTTCTGGGGATTCCCCATTAGCTTCCCGAGCACAGTCCTCGCTGGAGAGGGTAGTGTCTCTGGCTGAAGCGTCTTCGAAAGCGCTACAGACGCTAGGAGCAGATGTGCTCCGGGAATAGATGCAGCCTCTACCCCTGGGAGATGGAGAACCGGAAGTCATTTCTGGACTGTTACTGGGAGACTTTGATCGAGAGCTGGTATCGAGGGAGATCCCACTGGTTTTTGGGGATGTTGATTTGACGTCATTTTCTGCAGACATCACCATTTCAGGTTGGCCAGGTGGCAGGCAGCTGCTCGAAGGCAGAGCCAAGGAGACCTTCTGGTCTTTTCCTGGTACAGGAAGCCCAAGAGACAATCGCTTGTCCTTTGATGTCTGCCTTGTGCTCGGTTCTTTTTCTGCCGTCTTGCCGCTGAAGAGGGAAGGCGTACAGGGCGGCAGGGGCAGTGGGTAAGAGACTGGTCGCTTGCCGTGTTTCTTTGCTCTAGGCAGGACTGATGAGTTGCTCTCAATCTCCACGGCGATGGCGCCCAGGTGAGTTGGACAAGCTCCAGGCGGTAGAGGAACCTGTCTGGGCTTTTCAGGGACCATCGGTTTTTTCCTGTACTGGTTCAAGGTGATCTCTTCTTGAAACTTGGCTCTGATAGCTTTGAAGTCAGTAACGTTCTCCTATAAAAGATTGAGAAAACAAAAGGCTTGTTTTCATATAGGCAGGACCATAGCCAGCTATGAGGTCACTGAGGTCCAGACCTCTGCAATATTTTCAGAACTAAAATTAAGCTAAATATTCACCTGAATAAAAATCAGGCTAGAGTTTCACATAAATAATTAATTTTAAAAATATATAAAAGCGGCATATGAAGGGGATGGTATCAATAATACGATTGATGAGGCCCACGCCCAGGTCCCGGATCTCAAAATTATTCTAACCTTGTCTACAGACCTGCATATAAGCGCTGATGAGATTCACAGATACACGTAAAAAGTGTAAAAGACTTTAGAAGTAATAATAGAACTTTAAGAAAAACGTATTTTTTTACGCCATTCAAGTGCATCAACAAAAAACAAAAGCAGGGCGTTAATAAGATTAAATCTGTCATTAAAACCGACAAACGAAACCAGTGTAAAGCAATATTTAGAAGTAGCAAACTGAAAGAAATCTTCGACATACTAAATATTTTTACGAACTGAAAAGAATCTAACAAACAAAACGGACTTACCTGTTCCATTCTCTTCATTGTCGAAAATAACCGCTACACTTGCACACTTAAGGACGGCTCTCTTTAATTTTTGTTTTACATGGGTTGCATGCGGGATTAAACATGGCGTTATCCCCAAAACTCCCTTCAGCACATCAGAGACAAATGAGGAGGAAATGGGGCAGGTGTGAGTCCATGCGGGAATCACCCGTCCAGTGGAGCGCTTATAACCAACAGGCGCTGTGACCGTCTTATGCACTCAAACCAGGAAGAGACGCTTGTCTAATCAGCCGCATTAGTGCTTTCGCAAAGCGGGCCGTTTGTCTCCAACCTCCAGCAGGGTCACCGGTGTCAGCGCCAGAGCCAATCTGACAGGCGGGCCCAAGATTTTCACGCCCTCCGGTAAAAGTTATCGATCGGGGCGGGGGGGTCGGCAAGCAATCCATAGCCACACCCCTGGGAGACACCAGGTTGATTCGATGTAAAAAATAATATTAAAATAATAATAATAAAAAAGATGTCCTTGGTGGGTGGCGTTTGGAGGGGGGGTTGTAGCTCGCGAATCACTTGTTACTGCATAGGAACAAAAAAAAAATCCGATCTTCATAATGAAAATCAGTTATATAGGCGAATGAATCTTAATAAGGAAAATAAATCCTCAAGCCGGCGGTGATGTTAAATTAGAATCTGGGAGGTCCATTTCACACTGTCGTATTTTACGGGACAAAATTTTTTACACGATATTTGTAAAAAAAAGACAAGAACATTTTTCAAGCTGTCTACAAATTGCTTGCTTGACTTGATTTAATTTAATTTTCACAGCCCTTTATCCTGACAGAAAGCATATTAGTCTGTTTTGTGTATAAATTATCTGTTGCACGGGCAGGAAGGTTATATCCGCGCTATGATCATTTCCAGCATTCAGCAAACATTGTAATAACAAGCAAAGAAGCTAATTTACAAAGACACATCACCCTGCCTGTCAATAAACAAAATTTAGCAATCTTTAGGCCTGGATTATGCTTCTATCTGTCTTTAACTGTTAATCCTGGTTAGGATCACAAGGCATTTACACACCCATACATTACAGGCAATTTGGAGATGCCTGTTAGACTAACTGCGTGTCCTCAGATTACCCACGGGACCCGGGGAGAACATACAAGCTCTCTATACATAGTGAGCGGGGGTGAAATTCACCCAAAATTATTTAAGAATGACCCGTCTGTTAATAATCCAGACCTTATCCAGTGCAAGGCACTAGGGACGTAAGAATATTAATCATATTAATGCAGTTTATATAGATCGATCACCGTAATAGTTTGCCACTATTATATATTTTTTAAAGTGAACACTGTCGTCATTCTGAGCTTGTGACTGAGGAGAAATTTGATTGTATTACGAAAAAATTACGGTCAGCCCTCTCGTGGCCAGTTTACTTTGATTTAATCATTTACATGACTTGTGGCCTATTGACTGTAGCTTGTGCTTATACACAGTAAACTTCCAGGATGAGCGTACCGAATTACTCTTTGCTGGGAATTTACCTTTCAGCGCTATTTGTGAACGACTTCGCGATATTTACAGTGATCACGACTGTAAGCAGGTACTAACTTTTTACATGTCTTAATTTTTAGCGTTTACAATTGTTTAGGTACATGTGAAACCCGAATACAAATATACACGTGTCCGTTTTTTCTTCTGGAAGTGCTGAAAAGGTCACCTCGCGGCTGACCCGGGCCGCCTATACTCCGGCTGCAGTTGACTGCAAGATTAAGCTGTGGTCACAGTGGACGCCTTGCTCCTCATGTAGCAACATTACGGTACTAAACCTTACCTTTATTATCGAATGTAAAATATCTTCGTTATCATAGAAATTGCCATAAATATCTGATTACTTGCGAGTCTTTAAAATAGCTAACGGAGAGCATGGTCGTCAAGGACGTAGATCAACAATCCTAGTAGACCTATGTACAATAATTGTTGACTCAACAAAAAATGCTACACTCAAATATTAGTGTGTAGGATTGGTTGGCTGTTAACAGGTCAAGAGTTAGACCTTGTACACACGTACCTGGGTATTTTTATGTTTTAAATCTTTGTCCACATGAAAACGCTAACACGCCCTGTCAAGAGCATGCCAAACCAACAGGTGGCGATATAACTCTAACTGTAAAGCCATGTTGGTCAAACAGAAGCCTGTTCTGCCAGGGTAAATGCATGGGGTAAAATATGTAACTGCACGCTCTGACATCAAACAAAATGAACAGCTGTTCATAATCTGACGTTACAAGCCTAAAACTACGTTATCCCTGTCTACACTGAAAGCGAAGTTTTTGAAAAGCTTTTCCCTGGACAGGATTTTAAGAAAGCTCTGTTTTCAGTGTCGGGAAACACCGTTTGCGCGTGGGAACGCCAAAGCGCACAGAAAAAGCTACGTTTTCAAAAATACTCACGTACGGGTGGACAAGGCCTTAGTGTTAACTGTTGCACACCGGGATGGAGACTTTAAAGGCAAGATGTTCATACCTCTTTATAGTCTCGCTTCAGGTATCTGGAGCAAGCGTCACAGTTCCAGGGGACCAAGTGCCTCGGCAGCCAGTGGGATCAAAGAGCCTGTTCCACAGATGTGGCATGCAAGCCCGAGTCCGTCTGTGGTGACGGCTTTACATGTGAATTAGGTAGTTCAAGTGCATGTTTTTGGACTGTGGGGGAAACCTGAGTACCCGGAAGAAACCCCATGACATCATACACGCTCAGTATGTGTGGAGTATGCCTGGTCTCCCTGTGTGGGACAGGGTATTTCTTGTACTGTGGTTTCATTTTGCAGCCTAAAAACTTAGTCTAACCAAATTGGTGTTGTCTTAATCAGCATTTCCCAATCTGGTCCTCAGGGACCTGCAGACGGGGGCTGGGAGCAAAACATGGACCGTCTGTGAAACCCCAAGGACCGGGTTGGGAAACACTGGCCTAAATCACCTGTATTGTGTGAGAGTGTCTGGGTATAAGCCCTAAGATATACTGGAATCTTGTCCCTGATGTCCCTTACCTGGTCCCTCCTGAATGGGCTTCAGTCTTGCTGTGGTTACAGAAGATACCCGGATGGATGTCTAACAGGTGTGCTTCTGTGAAGTTATCACCATCTGTGAAGCCTGGGCTCACAGCTATGTCTTGCGTGCTCAGTGACCGACAAGGGCTTCAGAGAGACTGCTCGTGCCCTCAGGACGGTGTCTGAATAAGGAGCCGCGCTGTAATGGCGAGAATGACTGCATGCTCGTGCCCTCAGGACGGTGTCTGAATAAGGAGCTGCGCTGTAATGGCGAGAATGACTGCATGCTTGGCTCGGACGAGGACGGCTGTGATGCAGAGGACCTCACTGAGAACATGTGCACTGATCTGACCCCCATCCCGGGCTCTGTGGTCAGTGCCCGTGGGTAAGCACTCACAGCCACAGCACCGCATCTCACAGCTGAAATCTTGGATGAAACTTTCCACCACTGAACTATTCACAAGTATTATTTAATGAAAGAATTAATTATTAGTGCATAGGAGAGAGTTTTGTATTAAAGAGGGGTCATGAAGCCAAATAAGATATTGGGGTTAGGGTTAGGGGTTAGGGTTAGGGTTAGGGTACATGTCTGCCTTGTTTCCTGTGCCATTGATCATAGTCATTACTATTAAGACATATTAGTCTACAGTGACAATAATTTAGTTAATTATAGTTTTTTAATTTTTTAATTTTCCCATTCCTGACTTACCAGAAAAGCAATAATCACTTTCCATTTCAGTTACAATGTTTTAACCGGCGACTTTGTCCAGAACGCGGTCGACCCAGAATATTACGGCGGACTCTGTGAGTACGTCTACAACGGAGAGTGGAGACGCCTGAAATACGACGTTTTCTGCGAAAACCTGTACTACAACGATGACGAGAAGTATTTCAGGAAACCGTATAATTTCCTCACCTATCGCTTCATGGTAACCCTTTGACTTGCCCCTGAACTGAATTTGTGACACTTTTATTTACAAATTAACTCCCACATTCTCTTGTTGACAAATATGTAGCCTTTAATAATGTGGTTTTGCATCTCAGTTACTGGAACAAAGTATTCAGTCCAGTGCAAGTAAAAATAACATTGTATTGTAAAAGTAATTTATCTTCAGTGCTAATCTGGAATTTCTTTTCCCGTGTATTTTAACACAATAGCAAAGAAATGAATATGCAAATTGTGTTCTGATGCATCTATGAAAGACCACATGTATGCATATTTTTTCATGCATATCCATATGTTCCCGTATATCTGCATATGTTCTGTTTTTTTTTTTTTTTGTTTTTTTTTGTGCCATGGATTTTGCCGTCCGTTCATCTCCACAGGGTTTTGCCGAATCGGGGGGGTCCAGTGAGTTCTACGAGGACGCCGTCAGCTTGTTGAAGGCTAGGAGGGAGGGATCGTCCTTCAATTTAGGGTTTACTGTTGGAATTAATAAGGTTGAATTCGGCCTTTCTGGAGGCGAGCAGTCGGAGGCTTTGAAGAACATATCAGAGTACAAAGACACCGTAAGTTTATCCGGCCATTTACACCGCGAAAAAAGCCTTCGTTTAGCTTCCGCATATTATGAATCCGAATTGCTGATGGAGGCCTGGATCGGGGTGGCTTAGAGCCTGCATTGTAAATCTTGTATATGATCTGGGGTGGATAGATCAGGTCTGGAAAGTCAAAATCCAGACTGAGAGTTTGTTTCAGCCAATCAGGTGAGTGCCGTGTGGCTCAGTGGGCGAAGCCTCCGCGCCTTTGGCGAGGAGGCGGCTGGTCTGAGCCGGGCCTTGGCAGAAGTCGTGCCCGTGTGCCCTTGAGCGAGGCCCTGAGCCCGCAGCTCCCTGGGCACCGCTGCCCTTCGCTGCCAAACTTGCTCTCGTCTTTATATGTGTCTGTGTGCCACAGAGGACAAGATGGAGAAGGTGAAAAGAGAATTTCTCCATGGGGATTGTAATTATTTATAAAGAGTCTCAGTCACAATACTCATCTGGTCGGTTGGGACAAAATCTTGGTCTGGATTTTTACTATCTCCACTTGAACTATCCACTTCTGTATGTGAATTTTTATGTTTATGAAATATATTACGCTGAAATTACACTTTGAGAAACACTTAATGAAATGTAGTTATACCAACTGTTCCCCTAGAACTTGGGATTCATCAGGCTGGTTTCCAGAGTGCAGACAGCCCACTTCAAGCTGCGCAGCCGTGATCTGATGCTGGATGAGGAGCTTCATCGCTCGCTGGCTGAGCTGCCGGACGAGTACGACTTCGGTGCCTACGCTCACGTCCTCGCCCTCCACGGGACACACTACGTCACCTCGGGAGTCCTGGGGGGGGTCCTCGAGTACATCTTAGTGGTGGACAAGAAGGCCATGGAAAGAAACGGTAATGGATTTCTGACAATTTATCCCGGTCTGCTGCTCGGAGACCCACAGACAATCAAGTTTTTACTACTGGGAGCTGGGAGAGAGCAAAAACGTGGCCCGTCTGTGGGTCTCTGAGGACCGGATTGGGAAACGCTGCTTTAAAGGGTGTATTTGGGCAGGGCTGTTATGGTGAGACTCGAATCCTGGTCTCCAGAGGTGGGTAGTTCAGGTCCAGAAAGTTCAGACCAAGATTTTATTTCAACCAAGCAGTTGAGTATTTTGTGATTCTGACTGTTTATACTGGACCGGTCTATTGAAACAAAAATTCTGGTCTGGATTTTTACTCAATGGACTTGAATTACTCACCTCTGCTGGTCTCTCACACTGAATCAGTCCATTCGCCATTTATCCAACAAGGAAGAATGTACTGAATATGAAGATTACTTGTTAAATATTCCCTCAAACCTACACACATGTGAAAAGCATTTTCCCCCCATATTTTTCTCCTGAACTTATTATGGCCAGTTGTGTCTTGAGTATGTGCATAACGTACATGTCAGCTGGACCCCTCCACTGTGGTGCAGTGCCACACCTGTCCCTCTGGGGGGTGCTATAACGCCCTGGCAGAAAAGTGTCAGGCTCTCCATCTAATTCAATGCAGGTGATGCTCGAACCTGGGTCTGCGCACGCTGAAGCATTTTGCCCATTTGCAGGCTTATTTTTTAATTGTGCCATCTCCAGAAATCACGGGGAAGATGGTTGGAAACTGCTTTGGGGCCTCGCTGGGTATATCTAAGATGGGAGCAGGATTATCATTAAGCGTGACTTCGTGTCACAAGGAACAGACGTCTGATCAAGGTGCAGCTCGCCGCTCTTCCATAAAAGCAATCGTCTTCTCACTTTCCTGAATCATAACCAAACAAAAATGTCTAGTTACAAATGAATACATAAAGAAATGCAAGTAATATTTGACTTTGACGTGAGTAGACTGGACATTTGGATTTCGTGCAATGTTTGCTTTCTGGAGATAAAATAGATATACGGAGGTGACTTAGCTAAACGCTGCAAAGATATTGATTGCCAAACGTACTGTCGACCGATTTTGAAACATAAATTCCTAATATTTAGCCGTAGTCAGGATATTATTTAGCATTGATAATTTTCTGTAAGATTTGTATCTGCTTGGGGTCTGTGCTCCTGGTCATTTCCGTGCGTTGTCATCACTTTTCCGCCATCCCGTTTTTTACAGATAAGAAGTCGTCCGACAGCTACATCAAAGACGTAGTCAATCTGGTCCGTGGGGGGAAGGTGCAGACTGCGGGGGGGTTGCTGGCTGTCAAGGATGAGGAGGCGTACACCAGGTGGGGAGAGTCTCTGAAGCACAATCCCCAGCTGATGGAGTTTGAGGTAGGGGGGGGGGGGGGGGGGGGGGGGGGGGGGGGGGGGGGGGGGGGGGGGGGGGGGGGGGGGGGGGGGGGGGG
>JABFEA020000046.1:15209790-15224816 GCA_019775915.2 Cyphomyrus plagiostoma
CGGGCTGTCAAGGTTGTGGCGGCGTACCCCAGGGGGGGCGAGTCTAGGAAGCACAATCCACCCCTTTTGGAGTTTGCGGTAACCCCCCCCCCCCCCCCCCAACTGCATTACGAAGTGAACCGGTGCGTAGGGGCGTTTGCGTAGCGCCTCCTGTTGACGTCCGCAGGTGCTGCCCATCTACGAGCTGGTTCGCTCCAGCACGGCGGCCCAACAGTTCCAAGGGAAGGTGTCGCACCTGAAGCGGGCCTGGGAGGAGTACCTGCTGCAGTTCAACTCCTGCCGGTGCGCCCCCTGCAGGAACAACGGGTTACCTGTCCTCCGGGGCACGGACTGCATGTGCCTGTGCAAGCAGGGCTATGAGGGCTTGGCCTGCGAGAAGACACAGCGCACAGGTATGGCCCGTTTGCACCCCTGCTTGCGGATCTCTCTGCTTTAACACGCTGCCTCAGCCTGCTAATCAGCCGATTGTTTTATGGGTTTGAGCAAGGAAACCTGCAAACTGTTGGATTCTGAGCCTCCAGGACCAGAACTGGGCAACCCTGCTAAAGTAAAAAAAAAAAAAAAAAACTGGGTTAAGGTCCCTTTAAATGTAAAATCAACAGAAGAAATCCTGGAAATTTGGAGATACACAAACCTAAAGTCCAGTCCTGTGTGTACAATACCAACACATGACACTTTCCCAACTTGGCCCATCTTCCTGAGGTCACTGAGTCCAGTTGGCGAGCAGCACTTAATCCTGGTAATTAGTCCAATTAGACCAAGCCTTCCTCCTCTGGCTCCCCTACTGGCCAGGCTGACCATAGCTCTGCATGCAATGATCTGCACAGGTCCAGAAAGTAAAAATCTGGACCGATATTTTGTTTTCCATCGACCAGCTGAGTATAAACACTTACAGCACTTAACTGGCTGGGCGAAACAAAATTTTGGATGGATTTTTACTTTCTGGACCTGAGATTTCCACCTCTGATAAATAGTTATGGAAGATGGATGGATGGATGAACTGGCATGGATTGCTGAGTCTTTAAGATGAGTCATATTACTGCCGTTTAAGGTGGAGGTGAGTGACTCATGGAGAAGTTTGAGGATTTCTGTGTTGGACAGGTCCCACTCATGGAGGCTGGAGCTGCTGGGGAACATGGTCAGGCTGTCAGTCTGGGACCCGGAGAAGGAGTCGTCAGTGCAACAACCCGGCCCCTCTCAACAAGGGAAGCCCCTGTTTGGGGGCACCCACACAGACCCAGGGCTGCTGAGATGACTTCCTACATCCAGCCCAGCCCTTAAACCCTAACCCTAACCCTAACCCTACCCCAGCTCGGGCACCAGATCGGTCACTACAGGCTGCATCTTAATTCCGTATATGAACTAATACCATTCTGGTACTGCCAATGATATTTATGTCCCATTGCTTTGTGGCACAGAGTGAGCTCCTGACTCCTCTCACCCTCCTGCTTTTTATTATGGAGGCTGTAACTTGCTTTACCCGCTGTTTTCGGGTGTAAATCAGCCTGGTGACTGGGGCATGGGACCCGTTTTATTGGTCTGTCAATGAAAACGTCAAATAAACTCGGAAAAACAAATACTAGTGCATCCGTAATTCATGTTAAACGTGCTTTCAGTGAATGTTTACCCTCATGACAAAACTATTGTCTACGGACCGTAACGTACTCAGACAATATTTTCATTTAGTTTTTAATCATCCTATCTGTTTTTTCATTTTTGTTATGGTACAAGGCATTATGGGTAGAAACTCTACAGTTAGAATGTGCAGTAAGCTAGTTGTATAATGCAGTCTTTCTCTTCCCGGTCCTCAGGGACCTCTTCGGGGACCACCAGACGGTCTACATTTCTGCTCCCTTCCTGACAGGGAGATGGGAAGGAGAAAAAATGTGTTCGGTCTGAGGGTCACCGTGGACCGGGTTGAGAAACACTGGTGTAAAGGAGAAAATGATATCAAACATAAATGATCCAAGATGGTTGGTTGTGACATTGATGTTTATTTGTTACCACCCCCCTCCCCCCCCACTACCCTCATCAGGATAAGTGGATGGATGTTTGGCAAGTGGGGGGTCAAATACAGTCTATTGTTTCTTCTTTAATCCCTGCACACTCCATGCCCCCATTCTGAGGGGGGGGGTGATCACACTGGCGTGTCCTCTGCTTCTTCCGACCGCTGCAGGTCGACCAGGACGACCAGCAGCTCCAGGTCCCATCCACGGTGACCTCTGTGTGGGTGAAACGGCACACACTCCATTATTCAAGCCCACGGTGGGTGGAGCTAATTCAATGACACGCCAATTAACCAATAGGGAGCTAGTAAGAACAGTGAATGACAGATTGTGCACAGTCATCCAACCAATCGTGGGTTTCAGAGCCAAATCGCTGTTATCTATGCTCACCTGTCCTTTGGGTTATCTCACAAGCTTTTCCACTGAAGCCCACTGGACAAACACAGTCACATCTGCTGCCTGTCCAAAACAGAAGGACAAAAATATTACAGTGTAAATCATTAGCTTTATTATGATATGATTTCATTTTGCAAGGCAGCAATACAATATCTGCCAATATTTGAAACGTTAATGCGATATGATACGATTCAATCCAGTAAAATGTGCTCAATATTTTCCAAACAGTGAAACATAAGCTGATTTTGGTAGAATTTATGTGCATTCAAAAAGATTTAAAATTCCCGTTTAATTTTTAATTTTAACAATGGCATTTGTTGAAAAACAAATGTACACAAAGTCCTTTAAAAAATTTATTAAATGATTAAACCATATTGTGGCTGTAAGATGCAATATATTGATTGGAATCAATGAAAATTACATCCCTATCAGGTTTTAATGGTCACTATTAGATAAATTACATGATACTGAGAGACAAGTGCACTCCTCCCACAAAAGGGCAGGACGTGGCACCTGAAGAATAAAATGGAAAGAAGGAATAAAATGAAAAACCCACCAGCAAGACAATTTACTGATACGCTCCCTGATATGCTTAGATTTAAAGTGGCCCTATATCTATAACCCAGTATTGAAATAGATACAGGTATGGGAATAAAGGTGTGCTGTACCTTTAAGGACGGCCACCCCGTTGTGGAGGCAGGGGGCGCAGCGACAGGAGCTGACCTCGGCCAGATACTCCACCAAGGCCCGGTTCAGGTTCTTCTTCAGGGTGGGGGCGCTGACAAAATCCTTGGAGGTCACCAGCTCATGCAGGGGCTGCATCTGCGGGGGGGGGGCGCGGCCGCGGGGGGGGGGGGGCGGGGGGGGGGGGGGGGCGGTGGGTGGGGGGGCTGAAAAATTCCTTTGTGTTAACAAGCTAATGCTGGGGCTGCATCTACACCCCCCCCCCCCCCCGAAGGCAGCTTGAGAGGGTTCACACAGAAGGAGCCAACGGGAGACATCAAGTGTCCAGATTTAAGAACATAAGAACTATACAAACGAGAGGAGGCCATTCGGCTCATCAAGCTCGCTTGGGGAGAACTTAATTTAGAGGCGAGGCAGGAATGACTCATGCTACCTTGGTCTGAATGAAGTCTGGGTTCAGGAACACGGACTCCCCCCAGTCCTGCATGATTTCCGGGGTCGGCACCTGCTTGTAGACCAGCCTGGAAATTGTCTCGGTGCTTCCCCCCCTTACCACAGCCACAAAGTCGTCCACGAGTTTCCCTTCTTTTTTGTCCTCTGAAAAACATGGGCGACAAAGACCAGACGGCCAAGGACAGTGCTGCTTACAAGGATCCCTACAAAAGTGTAAAACTAGCAAAAGGCCTTATGACAAAACAAAAGGGAACCGCTTCCTGGCTTCAAAATCATGGTCAGTTGCCTGTTGCAGTAAAGGCTGAGATGGACTGTAGGCCAGGGGTGGGCGATCTTATCCACAAAGGGTGTGCGCAGGTTTTTCGGATAAGCTGTAGGTCAGCTGTTCAAACGCAGGTGTGAGGACTCTTCAGCCAATCAGTCCTCTAATTATCAATCTAATTAGGGAGTCGCAGCGAAAACCTGCAAACCCAGTGGCCCTTTCTGGGTAAGACTGGGCACCCCTGGTTTAGTCACTCAGACGGATTCATTTCAAAGATGAATTGATGATTTGCTGTGAGTAACGGCCATGATTCATGAAGAGTCGGCAACGTAAGCGAGTCTGAGGAACACAGAGGGCTCTGGCGTCCAGTCGGCCAGGGAGCCCATGGTGGAAAAGGCTGCAACGTCACTGCAGAAGAGACGAGCCACAGAAGCCCAGTGAGGAGAGACCTTACCTCCAAGTTCGTTGAGCAGGCTTTTACAACTGCCCCCCTCCCCTCCTACGGACACGTACACGCCTTTGATTTTGGCGCCCAACTTGAGTCCGGCTTGAACGCACTTCCTGGTGTCCTCCAAGGTGTATCCTGGGAGAAGGATGGAGATATAAATGCAGGAGGTCACCAGAGAGAGGTGTTGCTGTTTCTACATGTATCCGAGCTACAGCCACCAGTTAAAGGCAGTATTCCACAAGCCGGGATTTCCCAGTTAGCTGGATAACTTTAGCCAAAAGTGAAAACTGTCCAATAGGAAGAGAGATAAGTGACATTCCTATTGGACAAGTCTCACCATAGGCCTCACTGTCGGACCAACTGGATGAAGACTACAGCATATCTGGTCACTCCTATAAATCATCTATGGCCGGTGTAGTCAACCAGTTAAGTTTAGGCTCATCTGATATGGGTCAGAACTTACTTATTATTCTGAAGATATTCCCAGTCATAAAAACTCAATAGTTTCATGTTCTTTTCTTCTTTGCACGTGAATGTAAGGTTCTGGACAAACATGCCATTCTGCCTCAATAAGCTCAGGATTTCATGATCATTCCACCTGACCATCTCACCCGACTTCTCCATGTTCTCCTTATTGAGCATGACGGAGTACTCGTACTCGCCACCGAGTGTGGCCTCCGCGATGTAATGCGTCCCGTAGTCTTCAAAGATCTGCCTGTACTCGCCATAGCTGTACTCGGAGGGCAGGGCCCTCAGCTGCCGGAGGAAGCCAGTGTGCAGGACCAGGTCGTGGGGCTTCAGGGCGTAGCGAGCCACCTCCAGCTGGGAATGAGCCAGCAGGAAGTTGTGTTTCTGTGGAGGGGGGGGGGGGGTGCAGTGTGGAACAACGTCACCCTCTCTCACTCTCTCTCAGCCTCTCAACAGCCCCATAGAATAGTGCTTCCTAATATGGTCCTCAGGGACCCACACACAGCCCATTTTTTTGCTCCCTCCCAGGGACAAAATTTCCCAGTGTGACAAACTTACTGTGTAAAGACTCTAATGTACTCAGACAATATTTTCATTTAGTTTTTGTCATCGTATCTTTTTTCATTTTATGCTCCAAGGAATTATGGATAGAAATTCTTACAGTTAGAATGTATAGCGTAATAGTGTAAGGCAGCGTTTTTCATCGCCGTCCTCAGGGAACTCCAGGCGATCCACTTATTTACTCCCTGTTTCTGCTCCCTCTGAGGTCTGGTAAGGATCTTGGAGGGAGCAAAAACACGGATGAACTGTGGGTCTCTGAGGACCGGATTGGGAAACACTGCCATATTAGCTTAAGGCCTTGTGAAGGGTAACTAAGTTACAGAGGATATCCTGCTTATATATGGCTAAGAAAAGGAGTGCTGACATAAGGTTTACATTCAGTATCTCCGCATGGTCTTGCTTGGCTCATTTGCCAGTGTTTCTGCACAATCTGCCATCGTGCGAGTTTCACCAAGTTACGCTGTCAAGGTAAGAATCCCTGAGCCTGTCAGGCTATAGCTCCTTGTCTCTTGCCCCTTCGTCAAGTGACCTAATCCACTCCGCTGAATGAAAAGCGCACCTGTACACAAGTGACCAGTGAAATCCGTCGGAATCTCCTAGTGAGATCCGTTTTCCTTTGTGGCTGACTGACTTTTAATCTCCCAGTGGAACACCAGCGCTGATTCTAAGCAATTCCAATTCGGCCAGGTCACCCAAGGCTAGGGCTGGCTATTGCCAATTCGCCCGCGACGCAATACTCACCTTGATACCAGCACACAGACTGAATGCACCAGTCAGACCTGCCTGTTGTGTTTCCCTATGCTGTCTTAATGGACAATTGCCCTGGCCTGATTGCCCTGGCCTGATTGCCCTGGCCTGATTGCCCTGGCATGCTGCACCTTTATATTTAAGGGTTTAGGTCTTGGCGTGCCAGTCAAACATGCGCTGTTTCTGCTGGCAGCGTCACTGGCTCCATTACTACCCTTATTGTGCCCGTCTGCCCTTGTACCAGGTGCCCAGTCAGGCTCCCGTTTTTACCCCTTTTATCTGCTCCACGCCTGCCGCCAGCCGCCAGCCGCCAGCCGCCAGCTGCCACGTGCACTCGCACCTTCACGCCTGTCTCCCTATACGCATGCCTGGAGGTCAGTGACATCACTGCAGTATTCCCAGTGCTTAACACTCTAATACTGAAATAATGCAACAATTAGATTGTTGCATTATTTATTTAACAGGAACAGGAAGAGCCTTTAACTACCAAGGATGAGACAGACTCCTGAATACAGTTGAAACACACTTCAACTCCCAGATGTATAAACTATGAATTTCTTTGTATAAAGTGCACATTTCTGTTTTTATAACGCAAATGTGAAAAATATATTGAATGAAAAGACTTAACTTCTACTTCAACATTTCATAGGTACAGATTTCACCGCATTCTTGTACAGCAGTGCAATCAGCGCAGGCTACATAAACAGCAAATTTTCAATCAGCAAGCATTGAACAAAGTATGTAAAGCGTTTGACTCTGCCAGGTTGAAATGACGCTGCAGTAAATGAATTGACTCAAAGGTTCAAAATGTCGATGAACAATCGTGTCAAAATGAATCATGATTTAACGAACTGCTGATATGGCTTCACCTAAGGCTTGTCAGCCTGGGTCTTACAGCTACAAACTTTCAGTGTAAGTGTGATGCATCAGCAGAGGACTCACCCTGCCGGAGTAGCTGCGTTTTATGCTAACATAATTCTTATATTTCTCATCTCTGTAATTAAAGCCCAACTCCATAACTCCCGGCACATTTATTCCGAATGAAACGCTGGTTTTTGACATGCGGGCTTCCATACTCCGCTCCTCAAAACGGGAGTAAGAATCGTACACATCCAGGGTGAAGTCGTAAACGCCCTTCGTCTGGAATGAAGGAGAAGAGAGGTCAGCCTGGCGTCCCGGTCCGTGGCGAATTGTGGCGGCCACTGCGTACCACTCGCTCACCTGCACCGTGTAATGCTGCAGATTGTAGGGCTTCCGGAACCTGGTGTGCTGGATGTAATGAGGTAAACAGCTTCCTGCATAGTAACGGTTGTCAAGCACTGCTCCTTCGAAGTTTCCACTAAGCACGTTGATCCTAGAGGAAGAAGATTCCTGGGAAAACTGACTTAATTAACAAAGAAACCGAATGAAAATGATGCAGCCTTTAGCGTAGCCGGATTAGCACACGTCCACCCACCCGCTGGCCAGGTTTTCGATCCCCCAGTACTCCTCCACCTTCTCCCTGCAGGCCCTCATCGCGCTCCTGCAAGCACGCTCGTCCGAGCCGTCCCCGCAGTCATCGTCCCCGTTACAGAGCAGCCGACGTGGTATGCAACGCCCTGCAAGCCGACGGAAGCCACCTTAGATACGGAGAGGCCTCCCGGGGGCAAGGCCGCCCAGAAGTAGACAGAAGGCGCCAAGTCCATCCGCCCGTGCGCCCGTGCGCCCGTGCCATCACATCAACAAAATCTGTGAACTTATTTAGGATTTTTGTTAGTAAAGAGTCAGATTACCATACACTGTCTAATCGCTATAGGATTAACCCATTTCTCATAGTCACAACACTGATCCCAAACCAGCTTTAACCAGACAGAGACTGAAATCCAATCTGTCATTAAGGTTCCATGCCATTGCTAAGGATCACTTATTATGGGGTTCCACAGGTTTCAACAAGTAGAATGTAAGACTTTTTAAGACTATTATGTATGTAATTTAAGACCTATTCCATGTCCATACTAACAAAAACGTTTAAAGGAAATGATGGAAACCCCAAGTCCCAGAATTACTTGCAGAGTAAATTCATATATTCACATTCAACATGAACATTCAGCAGTTTTTTGGTTTGTTTGCTGTTTTTTGATCACTAGTTGGGTGCTCTGAGACATTCTGGTCAGGCTACACCATTAGCGGTTAGCGGACAGCGGTCCCGTGTTAGTTTTGTTTTGTAGTTTTGTTACAGCATGATCAATATAAACGTCTCCCAAAAACATATTTAAAAGTGAGATGACTTCATAATCCAATCACATTTAAGACCTGTCAGAAATGTACCTAAGACATTTTAAGGCCTAAAATTCAGATGATTTTAGACTTTTTGAGGAGCGGGGGGACACCCAACTCCCGTCAGTCTAGCTGTACTGTGAAGATTTGCAATGCAGAGCAGCATCCTGGACGGTGAAGATGCTGGTTCATTCCTAACATCCCCGCCTCCGCTGGAGATTCAGATGGGCGTGTTGGGCTGGGAAGAAGCAGTGAGACTCTCCCAAAGACCCCCGAATCAGGTCAGCAAATGTTTTAGGTCCTTCAGACAAACGGCTCAGAGTGGTTTAGTGGAGGTATGGGCATTCTGACACCCCAGGGCTACTTCCTCCATCACCCTGCCTGAACTTGTTCAGGTTGCCCAGGGAGGGGTGGTGTATTTCTGGGTCTGCCAGGCGGAATGGGGGCCTGGGGTGGGTGGGGCAGCAGCGGTACCGGTGGTGATGCAGACGAAGCCTTCACACGAGGGACTGTCCCGACAGGGCAGTTGGGACGGGGGGTCACAGGGCTCCTCCTCTCGCCCCCGGAAGTGGCAGGGCTCTCCGCCAAACTGGGATGGCTGCACCAGAGTCGCGTACCGGTACTGGAGGAGGAGAGGGATGGTGGGAGTGTCAGAGCTCTGTAAGGAGCGATGGGGCATAACTAGGGATGCACCGAAAATTCGGCCGCCGAAAACTTTCAGCTAAAAAGGGCCAAAAATGCATTTTCGGTTTTCGGCCGAAAGACCGAAACACCACGATGCGACGTGATGAGGCACGAGGAGAAGGCGCTTGACAAAGACCCACGGGTAGCATTTTGCAAAGCATGCAATGCTGAGATTTGAAGAGGGGTGCAGCTGCAAATACTTTCTCAACTTTGGGACTTTATCATATGAGATCAAAACATCTCGATCGCCATTCTGATTATGAGATGAATGTGGCACAGAAGAGGAAAGCCCCCCCCCACACACATACACCCACTCCATCTGGGGCAGCCTACATAGTATTTGGGATGCTCCCTTGGAGGATCTCAGTGAGCATATCAAACAACATGGCTACATTCCCCTCATCTGGTGCGGACAGACGAGCCCGTTTTTTTCTGAGCTCTGCGCTCCCTGTCCTGCGCCGTGCGCTTCTCCGTCTCCAAGTGGGTTCTCCGTATCCAACACAGCCTGGATCATTCCTTGTCCCCACATCCAAGTAATGAGCTTTATAACGTGGATCAGGAACACGCAATGAAGTGCAGGGGAACCGCATGTATCTCAGTGAACCTCTTCGCATAGAAGTTGTTATGTCTTTCAGCAGTTTTGAATGCACTTTGTTGTAGTGGTCCTACAGAGAATGTTAATACACTTCACTTTGATGCACTTTGTGTTTTATGAGAGAAGATATTTAATTTTAAAAATCTTTCAACAGTCAGTTATAGGCCTGTAGGTTATATAGGAGCAGGGCCAAGTAAAACATTTCATTTAGAATTCAATTTTATTTTATATTGTCCATTGTTGGAATGTCAGCATTCGGTGCCAAGTCATTTTTTTTCATAGTTTTGTAATTGATTTATTCTTTGAAGCATGAATAATAATTTATGCAATTGCAATGCCTTTACTTTAGTGGGGTAAGTACATGCAGTCCCACCCATAACAGCAATGGCACAAAAAAATTGCATAATAATTTTTTTTGGTTTTCGGCCAAATGTTTCCTCATTTTCAGTTTTGGCAAAAAATGCAATTTCGGCGCATCCCTAGCCAGAACACCTCCGAACCACCGTGTGGCGCTCACCATCATTTACAAGCTGGGAATGTTTGGAAGAGGTCATTCCTGTTAAACGAGGTTCAAAAAAGAAAGCAGACTGTGTTTGGTCAGACCCTGTTTATCTATTATTGTGACTGTTGTGGAGATCAGTACGCGCACGAGCAATTAAGCGAACGACTCCAACATACTATGTCGCAGATGTAAGGATTTGTCTTCGACATTTTTTAGCAAAAAGCTAAAAAGCATTTACGGCTCAGTGGGTTAGGACAGCAAGTTTATAAAAGGCAGAGTGATGCCAGTATGGGGCCCCTGAATGAGGCCCTTAACCCACAGTTACTCCAGGGACTAGCTAACCTGCTCTTCTCCAGTTGTATGTCATTTTTAATAAAATCGACTAAGTAATATGTGTATAATTCCTCTTAATTTACAACAAATAATTATTTTACGAGGGGCACAGAAACTGGGGTGCATGAGTCTCCCCAATATCCAGTATCATACTCTCTCCTACGCTCTTGAGATAGACTGAGGGACAAGGAGGGGGTGTGGCCTGTTTGGTGTGATGTCATCACGCCGCGCCAATTTCACATGCTCACCCTTTTCTTCTGGCAGACGTTGCATCGCGTCCATGGAGACCAGGGTGACAGGGCACAGTCCAGCGGCTGCACTGTTCCCGATTCCACTCCAGCAGAGTGACTGGGGTTAGAATCATTACCAGGCAGAGTTGCATGGTTACCAGGAAAGCACAGGACTGGTCAGTGATAAGTCACATTTTTGACAGGCAAATAAAAACAAAGCCGGAATTATGCACTGGCTAAAATGGCCTGTAGTCCTGGGCTCTGAGTAGTATGGGGACCTACATTGTTTTTTATGGTTGTCACAGCATGATTTTATGCTGTAAGTAGGGCCCCAACAATAACTTAATCCTAGGGGCCCCCACCCCCGTAAAATCGGCCCAAGCATTAACATAACTAGGCGCGACATGAAAACCATAATCTGTATCACATAAGATGCTGTAGAATGTTGCAGAATCTACCCAGGGTAGATTTTTTTGTACTTAGAGGCCCCTGTGAAGTATGGGGCTCCCTGCTGGGGCCCCCCTGGCCTTAGTTTGTCTAAATATCATGTCTTTGAAAAGCTAGAAAAAGCCCACATCAACATGCACAATCCACACATAGAGAGGCAGTGCAGGGCTGCAAACACACAACATTGGAGAACATGGAAAAATGACGTCTTTACAGCCTCTAGGAGTCTCCATACACGATACAGAACCAACATATAATACACTAACCACATACCGAAATAATAGCAGTCATGGATGGTGATACCGTCTAAATTACGCTTATGTGAAATCGGTAAATACGAACATGGTATTCAGTAAAATGTACCAAAATTACTTGTTTTTTTTCACTAGAACCTCACAGCAAAAACTCTTGAGAATCACTGAAGCTTCCGGGAAATTTTCCTGGAGAATAGGCCTCCGACAGTCACTAGACTTATATTACGAGGCAATTGTACTGCGAATGGACAGGTATTCCGAAGATGAATTCCAGTCTTTTTTTTAAAAAAATTAAGAATTCGACACAACAATAATCATGTTAATTGGGTTCATATGGGACAATCATTATGGTGCAAAGGGATTTAGCGTTTACAAGCATAGTATATGTCTTTTTATATATATCTTATTTTGTTTTGAAATAATTTCACCCAAATTTCCATCTTTAAAAATTAAAATGGTTATCTGTGGATATGAGGGACTGTAAACAACGCACGAGTTCAACAGCCTAAAACAAACTAAAGGCTTATTTTAATAATTAAGTACCTGTATACTGCAATTTGTTCTATTTTTCCCGACGTTTAAACGCGGACGTGAACGGAATAAAAAACAACCAACATGCCATAGATCTTGCAATGAACAAACAGCACCATTAGCGCTGTTTAAAAACACGGCTTCGTACACTTGATTAAAAACTCCTTTGAATAATTAAAAACCAAGGCAAAATATACTGAAGGCTATAAATCTCATTTTAAATGTTTTTCGCCCCGTTGCACTGGGGCGAAAGGTTAAACAAAGACTAAAAACTCTAATCACTCACCAAAGAACATAGAGAAAGAGGGCTGAAATTAAAGAGAAGACGTTCATGGTTGCAGCTAGGGGAGTCCAGCGTGGGCAAAGGTACTGTGTGCTTAACACTGTACAACCAGAATCGATCATTATTTAAAGCAGGGGTTCACAATCTTTTTGATCAAAGGTCCGCATCAAATTTTTGTTCAAAATCAATTAAGGGTCCGGAACAATTTTCAATAACAAAATAGCATTTCATGAACTTTAAAGGATTAACGATAACCTTCGATGTAGACAATAATGTACAACAAAAAACGGGAAACGTGGTTCTACATTATATTTTTGTACTTAAACCCACGATAATGCTTTTTAGGTTAAACCTATTGATCCATAAGATGCATGAACGCCTGGGTCCAGATTAATTTGCGCTTCGGTCGGCATCTGCACCTACCGGGAGAGTTTGCGCTTCGGAAAAGCATCATTCAACAGAACGTGACAGTGACGGACCGATGGATCCTTCCTTGCTCTATGGGACCCCCCCCACGGCAAGGACTCGATCTACACTGTGCACCCAAATCTACAGACACATGACTCTATAACATGCCTTGATTATCAGATCAGGAGTCCCGATACAAGATCTCCTGCTACTTGGGGTCCTGCTTTCTGTCATGCCAATTATTTTTTAGTTGTTTAACAGTTTGTGGATCGCCAAATTCGGGTCTTTTCATCATAGGATGGCATCTGATGGACACGTCCTGGCTCTATAAACCCTGATCAGGATAAGGGGCTAGAAGATGGATCTATGCAGGGCAGGACAATCCTAGGACAAAATTGAATCGCAACACACAGCTTCATTTAGGAAATGTTTATTTGTGACGCTATTACATGGTGGGATACATAAATCCAAAAAACCCCTTAAAAATCACTTCATAGTGTTTTCATAAAGAAAGGTCAGTTTACATCAACAAAGTGATAATCTGAGGTAAGGTTAACGTCTCTGAAGAGAGGTGTTCTCCTCCTTTTCTGATGTCACAATAATAATGATTTTTAAATTAAGACTCTGTCTGTAGAGAAGCAGCGGAGGACAGAAGTGTCAATGAAGAGAACAGGAATTGATAATCAAATTAGTCGGACACACTGACACTAATTAGCAATGAAACAAACTAATAATTTTAGGAGGAGGCTTAGATGGGTGGACATCAGGAGAAAATGACTGGTCTAGAGAAACGCTTGGTTTGTGACCCAGTTCAACCATGGCACTATAAACCTGTCACTAGGTGGACAGGGTGTCCCCTAGTTAATCGATCTGCATGTGGGGGGGGGAGGGACCTATAGAGAGATACACAGAGATTGTGTGGGAACCCCCCCTTAAATTTTGCATCATCCTTGAGTCCTCTGCAGTCGCCCACTAAAGCAAACACATCATTTGACTGAGGTTAAGCGTCAGCACGTGTAACACCTGTGGTGTACATCTCACCCTGCGGAGAGTGCATATCGGAGTGAGACCCAGCCTTCTGAAGACACGTCGCACGATCCGTCACCCTGAAGGCCTCACCCCGTCGCCCAGATATATCACATCGCCGATCGACATTCTTGGACACCTGTCATATGTTTCCAGCTGGTGGCTGAGGAGGGGGCAGCTGGGTGAGGGGGTGAGGTTGCTCAGTCATCGCTCAATCATGTCTGTTTTATGGCACAAAAGTTAGGGGAAGAACACGTAGTATTTACAAAATAAATCTTGCAAAGTAATGTCCTCATTCGTAGTCCTTAAAGCAATGCACACCCCAGAAGACTAGACCTTGATGGCATGATTGGCTTAGAAAATAAAAATTTCATTTTAATTCATCTTTTTCGATCAGTGTTGTACAAAAGCTATAGAGACTAAACAAGTCAGTCGGAGAATCGGTTCGGCAACGTCCACGCCTCTGAGAGTCCGGGACCTCTCCCTGTCGGGGCCCCTGGGCAACGTCTACACCTCTGAGAGTCCGGGACCTCTCCCTGTCAGGGCCCCTGGGCAACGTCCACACCTCTGAGAGTCCGGGACCTCTCCCTGTCGGGGCCCCTGGGCAACGTCTACACCTCTGAGAGTCCGGGACCTCTCCCTGTCAGGGGCCCTCGCTCAGAGAGAATTCTGGCAAAGCTTCCCCCTCGTGCCTTCAGTCCGGGGTTCGAAAGGAGAGGCTCCGTCTGCATAGCACCCGGGTGGTGGACACTCGGCAGGGAGAATGGAGGATAAAGAGGACGGCGAGGAAACCTCCCGGAAAATGCCTGCTGAGGGTGGCAGACGGGCCTCGGGTGCGGCCTCCTGCCAAGGCCGGGGTCGAACCCTGAGCTGCGGGGGAATCCCTGCTGGAGGAATGCCAGCCAAGAGGTCGGCCCGGTTTCAGGTCCACTAGGGAGCCGGGGCAGAGTCAGCATGATGGGCAGAATCAAGGGCGCTGGGGGAGCCGGTATGTGGTGGGGGGGGGATTTGTGAAGCAGTGGCCCATCATGAGCTGGGACCCCCCTCTGAGAAGAAGGACTGGGGAAACAGGGGGATGGATCAGGCTTGGGGGCTGCTGCTGTGGTCAGGGGGGCAGGACCTAACCAGAGCAAACACACACACACACACACACACGCACACACGCATGCAAACACACATGCACACACACACACATGCACACACGCACGCAATCACATGTGCACACACACATGCACACACACACACATCCACATGCACGCACACACACACGTGCACACACATGCGCACACACACACTCACACACACACACACGCACACACGTGCGCACACACACGCACACACACACACGCACACACACACATGCACACACACATGCACACACGCGCGCACACACACACACGCACACATGCACACACGTGCGCACACACACACACGCACATGCACACACACATG